>APFE030406347.1:53712-213710 GCA_000404065.3 Pinus taeda
AGGTTGCCCCCTCGAAGAGGCTAAATTCTAAGGCGTGGATCTCTCTTTTCTATCTTTTTGTGAGCTGGTTCCATAACACTTAGAAATGTTACCCACTGAACATGCCTCTACCATTAAATTCACACTAGAATGCAACATGCATAAGAATCTGTCATTCCCATAGTAGAGATAAATTCAACCATCATTAAATCGAGGCTCAAAGGATTTTTATCTCACAAGTAGTAATGATTAACATAAACACATACCATGCTAGTGAATCTCAAATAATTAGGACATAAGCATACACTATTCATGAAGCATTCTCACGGTGAGTAAAATTAAGAACTCTTCTCATAAAATCGTCATACTCATTCCACACATGTGACATCAATCAACCATCACTTGTTTACGAATTGTAATAATCTTAAATCTAATGCAATTAATGCATATAAGTTCTATTGGTTACTCATGAAATACTAACCAATCTCAACTACCAATCATCTTCAAGCATCTATGACAAGACTGAATCAAAAATTAGTTATTACAATCAAGACGATTCAAGAAGATAAAGTTTTCGAATGCGTGCCAAAATATCCATATCAAATAGCACAGAAATAGACAGTTAAAAATCTGGAAAACTAGGAACAAAACTTACGAGAACTATCTTCTCAGAATGCAATATTGTAAATATAATAACATGCACATATTTTAATTCAAGAGAATCGAGCAAGATACTTATCTTTTTCCTGGAAGCCTCCATACCGCAGGATCCCGATGTCAAAACCGCTCTTCAATCTTTCTCTTCACTATGCTACACCACCACGGAGCTCGACGAGGGCCTCACAGATGAGAAATCATGTATAGAGGATCCAAAACGATCGTTGAAGTGCAAAGCATTACCATAAGTACCAATTATTTCCTCTTCCGGATCCGTCTTGATATTTCCCTTTGAAGATTTATTCCATGCACCACAACTGGAAAATATTTATGACTGTCTTCAGGTGGACGTTGCACATGCACTGGCTCTTGCCCCTGCTTGTCTTGCACAGTCTCTTTTTTTTTAAAACACCATATCATCAAATCCAAGGACATCCCCGTATTTTACATTCATGCATTGACTCATTAAAATTAGTTCATTGCAACATCAATCATGTTTAATAAATACATCATTGCTATCGCCATATTTGCAAATCAAAAGTGGGTTGTTGATTGTCACTTTCGTCTATGAGTGTTCAAGATTTTTCATAAGTGTAATGAGTGTTCAATATTGTTCTTAAGTGCGGCAAAAGTTTCATTATCTTTTATCATCATCAGGAATCCAATGTCATGAACATAGTTACGCAACAACTTTATTACTTACTACTCAAAGCAGTTATAAACATGATTCACACATATCATGCCGAAGGTAGTGTACTACACAAATCAATATGTGAATGGTTAAACACATACCTGAGTTAATGCCACTTGTGGTGTACCTCAATTTCTTCTCCGCTTACCAATTCCCAAAGGCGCCAATATTGCAACCTTTAGCTCTGATACCACTTGTAACATACCCCGATAACATCATATGTAAAAGTAGGGAGTTAGAATTTTTTTATACAAATTACCACAAGTAATTATCCAATTCACAACTCCACAATTCATCATTAACCATTAGATAGAGTATTCATTAGTACATCAAGTAAATTGCCATCAAAGACAGTAAGTTTCATAACCATTGCATAACCTTTAACCACCACTGTGGTAGTGTAATATCATAAACTGTCTCATGAACCTTGCGTCCATTTTATGATTTTTCCTTTACTATACATATTAATCACATACTTTGGACATTATGATTATCACATCAAATAAAGAATCATCATCATCAAGGATTCAACATCATCAAAGAGAGACAAAAGGCAATCACACCATTGAACACCGATATACCCTGGAAACCCCGTAGGGTAAAAACCAGCAAACGTTTAATCTTATTATTAAACGCTCGTGAGGGTTTTCACCCCTCACTCAATGGCTCATAAGGGATTGCATCCCTTAACCGTTGTTATGAAATCATTAAAATGAATTATCATTAAGTTGTCACATAACTAGCTAAAAGCTAATACAGTTTCCATGTAATCTTTTACTTACATACCGCCACATACAACATTTCTTGTGGCATGATTGTTCTAGCAATGGACGATCCTGCAACTCTAACTCATCTGCATGGCCCGTTAATCCTTTTCCCACCACAATGTTAAACATCACTTTTCTTTGGCACCAACCGGCATCGTTTCCTGTCAATGATGTCGTCAACAAGCTTTGACAACAAGATTAGATACCATATTAATGAATCAATAATCAACCTCTAAAAGAGAACTTTCAACATCTACTCATCCGCATGAGCAAGTATAACATACTAATTAACTAGTGCATATCTTCAAGCAAATTCTTATTCTACTTTTCACAATGCTTATTCACACTAATGCATATTTCTCTTTAAGAGAACTAATCATTAGTTTTACAAGTCCATGTTTCCCTTTAAAACATATAACACATTAGTTTACAAGTCCATGTTCTCATTATCAACATTGACATCATGATTACATTTATAAATAATCATATTAACTAGCACTGCAAATATTCTTAAAGGGGCTCAAGCACTAAGGCTTTCCTTTGAAGGGACTAACTAAATATCAGTTATAATCTTCTTGCATGAAAATTTACATAAACTTTGTCAAAAGAACTATTCCCTTAGCTATCACTTTTCATGCATGCGAATATATAAAGCATTCTCACACAACTTCCTGCATGCGAATATATATCCTTTCTAAAGAAAGCTAAAACAAATCTCGTGTGCATACACATCTCATTCAACAAGAAGCTAAGATAATAGTTATGTGAGCATAATAGTAATCACCTATCATTTTCCTAAAGAAATATGGCCCAATAGTTCTTCTAGCCATACAAAGAATATATCTTTAGAACACATTGACTATTCTTTACGCATACAGTAGCTTATCATAAGAGCCATCATAAGAGCCCTCCTTGAAAGTATGCAACACATAATCCCTTTTTCTAGAATTCTATCAACATTTCATGTAAACAATTACATAATTCTTTCTTAATGGAAGTCATTATAACCTCATTTCTCTATCTTCCTATATGAAGGAGTCTCAAGCTTCCCTTTCGAGAAATTATTAAAGATATCCATCTTTATGTATAACAATCAAAATACAAAAACAAGGTTAACTTACCCTTCATGCAACAAAATCAAGAAGTCAACACAACTCATCTAGCAAGACAATCTTTCAAGAGATTATATTGTGCAAGAAAGTTAACATGACCACTTTCTCTATGTACACACAAAATCATATTTCCAAAATCACAATAGCTACCCTTATGAGCATGCAACATGTGTTCTTCCTAACACAATTATTTTTACCTCAATACACATAGTCTTTTCATGAAACAAGTATGGATTCTTGCTCTTACATGAACACTATTTAGGTATGTCTTTTAAGGAAAGAATCTCTATCTTTGTTTTTCAAAAAGTCTCTTATAAAGTTATTATTTTCGTGTATGAAGAATGCTCTCTTTTTCTAAAAAGACACTATATTTGTGTATATAAAACATATG
Organism: Pinus taeda; assembly: GCA_000404065.3. NCBI lineage: Eukaryota > Viridiplantae > Streptophyta > Pinopsida > Pinales > Pinaceae > Pinus > Pinus taeda. Next base: position 57,310 of record APFE030406347.1, read on the forward strand.
TTTTTCTTCAAGAAGGTTAGAATGATTATGGATGTGCCAAGAAGCACATCATATGGCAATTTCTATCATGCATGCAATGCATAAATTTTCCACAAGAAACTTCTAAATTAACTAGTATCCCAATGCAATAAAGCATATATCCATTTCCAATAAAATCCAACTTAACTTCTATTTCTTTTATATGCATTCTTTCTTTCCATAAATGCAATATTAACTTCTGTTTCTTTAATATGCATTTTCTTTTCCAAATATGCAATATTAACTTCTATTTCTTAATATGAATTCTCTTTTCCAAGAAAGCAATATTTACTTCTATTTCTTTAATATGCAATTTTCTTTCTCAGAAATGCAATATTTACTGCTATTCTTTAATATGCATTATCTTTCCCAGAAATGCAATATTTACTTTTGTTTCTTTAATATGCATTCTCTTTTCCAAAATGCAATATTTACTATTTATATGTGCAAAATAACATTTACTTATCTCTTTAGTTGACCAGCCAGAAATCCAAGTCATGCCTTCCAAACATTGCAGGCGGAAATTTAGAGTGAAGCATCAAAAGATGATCTACGTGAGAGGGAATTTTATAGAATATGTCTTGGCAGAAGTCACAGTGAATATGGAGCACACCAGAGCTGCGGCGATGGCAGCCTTAACTTGACCTCTTCGCGGAAAGGCCGGCTATGAGAAAACTAAATGCCAATGATATAACTTCAGGTTTTTGCAGCAGAAAACTAAATGCCGACCACTGTAGTAGCTTGCTTGCCAATGGATGGGCGAACTCCTGGTAACTCCATCAGGTAAACCAGGAATTAAATAGAAGTGAAGAGTTGTGACTGAGACAAGAATAACCCCCAACTATTGCATGAATTCACTCCAGAAAAAAAGACATGCATAAAATGATGAACCTAAAACCCCTCCAACTGCTGCATGCACCGCTTTTCTTTCAAAGGATTGGTTTTCCCCCTCATGACCACTGCTGCTACGGTTGAAAACGTGGCAGATTTAGTTGGGTACCGGTTCAAGCCTTCCCTTCTCTATTTGACAACTCGCTGTTAGTTCCTCATTCAGCTTTATGAATAACCATAATTAGTTTTTGAAACTAATTCGTAACATTTTTAACAAAATTACTATTTACTCATCTGTATAATTTTCTACCCAGTTATTTAGGGATGTTACAATAAAACAACAAAACTTCCCAAAAATGTTTTCAAGTATTTTAAATAGGAATGGAATCTCTGAAGGCAAGGGAGAGAGAACTATGAAGAGAGGCGAGCCATAAAATTTCTAAGTTGTCATTCTATTCTCTGGTTTTATTTTCTTTAGAAATTTGGACTCTAATCTTGATGGTGACAATAGCCACATTTCACCTTGGGGAGACAAATTAAGGTGACTCCATTAACTTTCAAGGAGTTTCTGAGGTATCTTGTATTTTTCTAATCTATTTTAGTGTTGGTAGAAGGTCTAGTTATCCTTAAACCAATGCTAACAACTATCCTTTTGCAAAGAACAAGTTGTCTATAATTGCATTTGCTTGAAGGATTTCAATAAATTGTCATCCTTGCTTTTTATCCAAGCTATTGTATATGATTTAATTTTACATTGTAGTAGTTAATTGCATTTGCTTGAAGGATTTCAATAAATTGTCATCCTTGTTTTTTTTCCAAGCTATTGTATATGATTTAATTTGACATTGTAGTAATTTTGTGTTCACATGGGTCAAAAACTTTGGTAAAAGTCTTATTTTCAAGATTTTGGTTGTAATTTTCATCATAAACAAATCAAACTTTTATATACAACTTTGTTGCTATGCATATTTTTTTCTTTATCATATATTTTATAACACCAATCTCTCTTTATTTCTCTAAATTGTTGCAACTTATGCTCTACAAAATTTAAGGTCATTGAGCCTAGGTTTTGACTAACTCACTACTTTTATTAAATCTGATTTTATCTTAATTCTTATTTTATTTTTTTCCGTCTACGATTTACTTGGTTGTAGACCCTTTATTTATATTATATACATTCTTCCTTTGTTAATACAAACTCAAATATGATTTTATCTCAGTTCTTTTTTTATTTCTTTTTCTCTTAACAAACTCAAATATGATTTTATCTCAATTCTTTTTTTATTTCTTTTTCTCATTCATTTTCTTTGTTGTAAATACTTTATTTCTATTACTTAGATTCTTTATTTTGTTAATGCAAACCCTTCCGACGGAAACCTTGTTCATTAAAAAATAAAAGAAAACAAAAGAAATCTCTAGTTACAAATTTAGAACATTTTGTCTCATTATCGGGTGTTGTTAAAGTTTAATTATCTTAAACACAATCATTAACAAGGTTCTCTACTTAGAATCAGTTTATAGTCTCTAAATGGTTTTTAAGCATAGATGAATGTAAAAAATCTCTCCCATGGTTAAATTATTTCATTAACTCGTAAATTGTTTTACGAGAAATCTATTGTATTTATATAATCAATATAAAACCCTCAGACACTTTATGATGTATGATATTGAGCTTTTTAATATTTTTCAATGGTTTGGAAAAAAAAATAATATTAATAAAATTAACGACATCGATATAAAGAGATGACTCTCTCCGACGTAGAAAAGCAAGAACATGTAAAGGCTCCATTATTTTACTGTATATAAGTTTTGAAGATATTTTGTGCGGTGTTGATCGTTGGTGCCTCTCTCTGTGTGAAATATTTCTCTCAATCACACGTCTTAGCGTACTGATCAGCCATTGCAATTGTAAAGTTATCATTATATTATCCACCTTTACGGTTATTTTAAATTTGCAATACTAATCTCGTGTTGGGTTTCTTTCAAATACTTCCTCAAAATTTGATTTATGTTTGAGAATGATTTTTTTGTCAATAACATTTTTAATCGGTTAATTCTTTGGGTTTTTGAAGCATTGACCTTTTTTTGGGTTAAATGTTAATTCAAAATCCATTGAACTTAATTTTGGTTGGAATTAATAAATTCATATTTTTAATCAGTTAATTCATTGAGTTTTTAAGCATTGGCTTTTTTGGGGTTCAATGTTAATTCAAAATCCATTGAATTTAATTTTTGTTAGTATAAATAAATTCATTTCATATCTATGTATATATAATTTATGTTATTAGGTGCAGGCTAATTAAAAAATGTGTTTTGGTGTTTTAATTGAAATAGAGTGGTATAATTTTTGTAAAGATTATGCTTTTTTATTGTTTAAATCATAGGTAACAAATTCTAATTCGAATTCGGATTTCATACGATAAAAATTTGGATGAAAATTTTTCAATTTGGAAAAAATTAGAGAGTATATATCTTAAACATTTGAAATTTAAATATTTTTTAATAATTTTAATCAATATAAACAATTTTAAAATTACGCATTTACTTACCAAAATGACAACCACTCTTGTCTTATTTCCAAAATTTCTCTTTTCAAAATTCAAAATTCTCTCTTACTTTTAAATCTAATCTAAAATCTTTTTATAATTAATATTTATTTAAAAATAAATATTCAAAACTCAAAACTATCTTTCTTTAATTTCAAATTTCATCTAAAATCTTTTATAATTAATACATATTTAAAAATGAAATATTCAAAACTTATAAAATCATATTTACAAATTAAATATTCCAAACTTATTTTTATAGTATTTAAAAAATCAATTAACTATTATAAAATTACTCTTCATTTACGACTCCATTTCCAAAAATTACTCTGTGCACACCTTTATTTACGACTCCACTGCCTCGTCGTCAAAGTCTTTGTTGAAAAGAATAATAGATACACTAGCCAACCGGGGTGTAGAAAGAGAAAATTTTAGAGGCAACCAGGAAACCGATATAATTTAAGAACAATGAGAAGATTATGGAATTGGAGTACTATCACACACTGTACTAAGCTTGAAACACTGTTGAAATATAGGTAAGTGTGTCTTCTATTTAAGATTTAATAGCAGTTACATTTAAAGTTTATATTTTAAATAAGAAGTATTATGATTTTATTTTTAAGAATTTTTATTCATAAAAAAAAATTAGTTATGTTATTTATGTGCATGCTCATATATTATATATAATATGAAAGATTGATTTTTATGAGTAATATATAATAAAAACATTATAATGCATTAATGTTATAAATTATACATAAAAGTTTATATATTAAATTTATGTATAAATTAAAAAAAGATAATGAAAAAAACTAAAATTAAAGATTTTATAGAATAAGATTTAGTAATTTATGGAGATATTATTGAAAATAGTTATGATTATAGTTAACCTAAAAAATGTATTATGATATATTGTTGTGATATGATTATAGTCTTTTAATTCTATACATATTATTTTGATATTGATATGGGAACCAAATTTTTATAGAGAGAATAATTATATTATAAATGATACGTACACTGGTTTTATTACATGTATTTTTCCCTTCAAGAGTTTCATGAATGTAAGTTTTTGGTGTTTCTTGCTTCATATATGTTGAATATAATTTTGAGTATAATTATTGTGGATTATTATTCTCAATAAAAGATATCAAAGCTTTGTTGTTAAAGTCATTTGTGTTTTTTTGGATATGACTAAATATAGATGTTGGAAATTGTAATTAAAACCATTATGTAACAAACATTTGCAGCAAAAGAAAACTCCACCACTAACTTTGTAAGATTGATCTTGAAATTCTTTTTAACCATTGCATTAGAGTTGAGGAGTAGCACCCAAACTCTCATTGTTAAAATGCTTGACAAATTGACATCTTATAGATTGCACAATAAAGGTTTTCACTCAATCGCTCTTCCAACTTCCAAGGTGATGTTATTATTTCTATTTATAATAATTAAAATTTGAAAATAGCATGTTTAACTGCATAATGACCATTTATACTTATGATTAGAATAAGTTAGTGGATCAAATCCAATTCACTTTTGGATTAGATAATAAAGAAAAACTTGATTTTTGAATGTTATGAAGAAAAAAATGTGATTTTTTGAATGTTATAAAGAAATATTATAAAAAATTTCCCTTTTCCTTGAAAGCTTTCTGGATAGTTAAATTCTTGTCCAAAGGATTTGGATTTCATATAATTTGTGTTTAATATGTGGTTAACATATATATATTTTGGATTTATTATATTCATTCAGGATGCCGATAAATACAATCGAATATTTGGATGGCCAAAAGGAAAAAAATGTGATTTTTTAATGTTAAAAAGAAATATTATAACAATTTTCCCTTTTTCTGGAAAGCTTTCTGAATAGTTAAATTCTCGTCCAAAAGATTTGGGTTTCACATAATTTATGTTTAATATTTGGTCAACTTCTATTTATATTGGATTTCTTAGATTCATTCAAGATGCCCACAAGCACAATCGAATATTGGGATAGCCATAGCTTAACATACACCCACCCATTGTTTTTAGGAGATACTAATCATGACTAGAAAAGGGAAGGAGGACTCATCATTCACATGAGGTCCAAAACGTAGATTCAATAAGTGATCAGAAAGGGAATGATTTTTTTAATGCTAGGTTGTTATGATGCACTATCAAATGTCGTAGTTTAGAAAATGGGATTTAATGCAATATTCATTTCTATATTAAACAAGAATTATGTGTCAAGTGAAATATTATTGTTTCAATCTTGTTAGGGCCCTAAGCTCTCTAACCTCCTTATTAGATAGAGATGCTCTTAACTATTGCTATGTATGGATGTCATCTCTAATAAATAAGATCCATGTAGCACTGTGAAATCAATATATTTAGGAAGGCTTACTAGAAGCATCCACCTACTAGATTGCTCATAGGAAATAGTAAGTAATATATAAATATATAGAATCAATGTAAAATATGTCTTATGAAGTTATTTGTAATTGGAGTTTTATTGATTAGGGGTTGTGTCATTGTAGAGGCAAGTGAACATTACTTCCAATAATAAAGGTATAGATTTTAGTGCTCCCTAGGTTCTTCATTCATCTATTGTGATTTGGGTCGTATTTGACATTTTTCCCTATATATTTCAATTTACTAATAAATAACACAACAAGTATTATTAGAGCACTTTCCTACGCACATTGGTTTAGAGCAATTATTTTTCCAAGTTGTAGATGTGTACTAGCATTTATAAATAACATAGAAATTTGTTATTTAGGTAAAACTATGGTAGGAGAAGCATACATACATGAAATACAAGAGGTTTCACCTACATGGAAGCCCTTATAATCCTTGTTGATGTCCCTTTAAGTAGTATGCATCAAAAGATACATGTATGGAAGTCCTATACATTTACTAAATCTAGCCTTAAATAAATTGATGAACTATGTCATTTTTCTAATTGCACCAAGAACAAAACTTGAGAATATTACTTTTTAGAACTTGACTAATTGGATAGTATAACTAGCTTCTTTAGTTAAAGCCTTGAAAAATTAGGTCTACTATTATTACACATGTATTATTATTAGACATCAAGGAGACTTTTATTGGGTACTTGATTATGTTATTAAAATGGAATATGCTTTTATTTAATTAAAATTTAGTGATATTATTTTATTGGAAATTATATTTTTTTATTGTTTAAAATAAGTTTTTAAATATATAAATAAATTGAGAACTCAAATAATTAGATTTTATAAAATACACCATTAAATTAAAAAAGCTTTATTAAATTTTGACGAAATTTGGCAGGAAAAAATATCAATGAAAACACTAAAAAAAACGTCTATCAATTAAGATAGATTTTGTTAACCAGCCTTCAAAGAGTGTGCGTTCTGTGTTTGCATCGCCTTTTAAGACATAGAAGGTGCGACTGCCTTCTAGGACTTGACAAACAATATCGAACGAAAAAATGTCCCCTTGTTGGAAACATCCGGACAATTTGACTGTGATTTTCTTGTTAGGTCTACATGACTTGTATCTTTGATGTATTTATCGCAGGTTTTGAATTTGTGGTCTCTAAACATTTTGCCGGCAAGTTCGCTGTTGTTTTGTAATGATAATGCTCGTAAGAGACTCGTGACGCACTTATAATAAGGTGGTAAGAGACTTGTGACAAGATTTGTTTTCGTCTTTCAAAGGGTTGATTTATTTGCGACAGATGTCGAATTCGTTTATGTGAACCACATTTGAATTCAAACTTTGAAAGTGGAGCACTCTATTCAGTTGAGGTCACGCCAACGGTCTAAAGTGGGCGCAATTGACTCACCTTCTAAAAACTAGGTTTGAGCCTGTATGGAAGGTTGAATAAATGTTGAAACTTGTGCGCACATATGTGGGGGCTCTGACTGATTTTTCGGAGATGACGATGAAACATCGCTTTCAATGGAACGTTGCTAGAACCACCTGTGTCTAATTTCTCCCTAATAAATTAGAAACGTCGCCTCTCAATTCTTAAAGCGACGCTTCCCAACCTTAACCGCATTCAGCTATCCTGCATAACGTCCAACTCATTCGCTCAGGCGGCGATTTTGGGATCTTTCACAAATCAATTGCGGTCCACTTTAACACGCAGGGTTTGGGTTTTGACAATCTGTTCGACTCTCGGTGTAAGGACCTGCGGTCCTTGACTCGCCCACCCGGGTGAAGTGCGACCGCAACCGGTGAAAGGCGCGCGGATGGAATGAAGTGCGACTGTGGTTGAACATGGGTGCGATGACACTTAGGCGCACATATGAGGAGGAGAGCTTGTTTATATGGCGTGGGAAGTGTATCAACACACATGGAGGCCGACTTGACGGTTTAGGGGCCCGACTTGACGGTTTAGGGGCTTTTGCGATGGAGCAAGGGCGTGGGTGAGGTAAGCCATGACCTCCCCTTCAACGCATATATATTGGAGTGTGTTGGACTTTATTTGAACATCACACAATTGCTCATTCGCTATATAGAAAGGCGCAGAACTACAAGGTGGACGCACAAGAAAAGAAAGTCGCAGATTTGGAGGATGCGCCCGTTCTTGGGCGAGGGCGCACGGAGTTAGGCGTTTTTTTTGGTTTTGGGTGAAGGTGCGGGCAGAGCGCCCGATGGTTGGGTGAGGGCATGCACGCGTGTGGCGCTTTGTGCGATGACTTGACACGGGTGTCTTGGGTGACTCTGGGAGCACTCGCCCATCGTGAAAGTGTGCACAAAGGAGAGTTGGTCGACATGGTGAGGGCGTGCGAATGGGCGGCCGAGTGTGGACGCGTCGTGCACGACGGTACGATGGAGAGGAAGGTTGGAACCGGAGGTCGTAGAGTTGGGTAAGCGGTACTACGTGCTATTTTACACGATTTGGGCGTTTGCCAAGGTGGGCAAGTGGGACTGCATGTGGGCAGGTATACACGGTTTGGGCGTTTGATGACCAACGAAGTGCGAGCAGGGTAAAGACGTGCGACGAGGTGAACGATGGGTTGGTGAGTCGTGTGGCGACCGTGCGGAGGTGCCGACGAGCTGGGCAACCGAGTTTGCCAAAGTTGTAAATTTGGTTAAGTATAAATTTGGGGTTTCCCAGGAACTTAGCCTATACTTGTAAAAATGAAGATTGTATAATATATTGATATCGAGCAGACTCATATTGCAGGGAGTTGCCCTTCCCTTTATACTGTTGTGCATTTCTCTTGTACAATGCTGTTGATAATGAATGTGTATGGGTGTTCATTGGTATAAAGGCACATTAATAATACTTGGTAACGAAAATAAAACTAAGTATGGATCGTTAAGGCGTAGTCTACAATCGTAAGTATTGGTGAAAAGAAATCGGTTGGTAGTGCTGCACCTCGCCTAACACGGTTGGAAGACTACCGTAGGCTTGGGGGCGTGACATTTGGTGTCGTGGAAGGCTCAAGCCTCAATAAATCTAATTATTTTATTTAATGAAATAACCAGCCAGCCAAGAAGTTCGATAAGATGCTCCAAATGTTTAGAAAAGAAGAGCTGCAAATCTAAATTGTGCCTCTGAGTTGCAGTGAGAAGCAATTTTCAATTCGCTAATTCACTTTTTTAGTTTATTGTTTATATAAGAGCTCAAGTTGTGTTTGTTAAGGTTGATAATTTCTTTAAACATCAATAAACTATTGTTTATATAACGGCTCACGCTGCGTTGGTTAAGGTTGAGAAATTCTTTAGACATCAAGAAATTAACTATAAGTTAACTATTAGGGCTTTCAATTAGGCGATCATAATTTTGGCCAAACGCTTTACTTCATTTCTTGAGTATATAAATAAAAAGTTTTTTTCATAGGCAAATCAATAATTACGAATTAAGACGTTCCTCTTTAAAAAGAATTCCCTCAACTATTACTCTACACCAGTCTTTATGGTAGAATTGAATGTTAGACGATTGAAAAATATTGTGTCGGTCGATTGATACATTTACCTTTGGTGAAATGACCCTGGAAGATTTTTTAAGTGAAAGTCGGGCTAGTTAGCGAGGACAACAATGACAATAGTAATAATAATAACAATAATGTTATTACTGTTGGTATTGCAGAGAGCCCCAAACCAATGTCAGTTTGCACTGTGCCCACTGTTGGGATAGGGATGGATGCAATGGCAATAGTGAAAAAATTGCAACAATAGGGAGAATGGTACCAATATCAAATCAACACTCCCCAATAGTAGCAACAACAACAACAAAATATGACGGTAGCTTACGACACCAAGCGTCCTGTTCCACAGAATGGTCCATTAGGGATCCCTAACAATCCCCTCTTGGAAGGTGAGTATGGTTGTAAATTTCTTCTTAGCAACAACACACTCACAGTAAGAGTGCCCACATCCCTATCCCAGTTGACAAATTTGACTACACTAGAACTTTTCGGAGTCCCACAACTACCTTACAGGAGATATTCCAATAAGGCTTGGAGAATCTATTAAGCTTCAACTGTTGTATTTCGACATTGAATCAGTTGACAAGCATACTTGTTCCTGCTCTAGTTGGTGCTTCCAATGAAATAAAACTTAATCACCAATCAACTCAGTGTAATTCATGCATCTCTTCAAATTTTGCATGAGATTAGCCATCTTGATGTGAGTAATAATGAGATCTCTAGTGATTATCCCCACACATTATCAAATAGGGTAAACTGGTTGGCCTATATGTGTAACAGAACAAGCAATCTAGGGGTGTTGTATCAACTGTAATTACCATGCTCTTTTATTATCCAAGTTGAATGTCACTTGGCTAGAAAAAAAATTCAAATGTTTATGATGTTTGTCATCCTTGAATTTTGTTTAATTTTGGTGTTCTTTACATCATGATTTTGTATTTTTTTAACTTGTAGAAAGATCAAATCTATTGAATTGGTTGGTTTTTAATTTGGGGGTAGTTTTGTTCCTTTTTGTACGGAGTATGGATTAATGATATAATTTTGTAGCAATTGCATCGACTAGTCATATTGGTTGAGGCAAAATATAAACTTATAGTTACAATCAGTGTAGTAACAAAAAGTTAATAGGCTGAGAGTTGTTATCGTATCAGAAATATTTTTTAATAATCTTGGTCATTGGCAAGCCATTTTAGAACATCCTTTTTGTTGATATTTTTTTTTGATTGAATCCTTTCATGTTGAGTGAAGAAACACAAAACACCTCTTGGAAGGTGAGTATGGGGACAATCAACTCGCTCTATCATCGCCTTTGATGGGCTTCATGCCCTCTAATTCTTAGAGTCTGGGTAGAAAGCAGGGAGCACCAAGGATCATTATTGAGAAAATCGTAGAGCGACGTCAGAAAAGGATGATTAAGAACCATGAGTGAGCTGCACAATTCAGAGAAAGAAAGAAGATACAATGGTTTGCTTTATATTTTATATGTGGCCCTAATACATTTACCTAATGAAAGTTGTGGCATTTGATTCTCTCCATTTTGTGTTGTTATCTTTTTTCCCATTTCGCTCTATTTATTTGGAATTTGATTTTTTTTCACATGAATTAATGTCGGATGATGGTAAGACAAGTCGATTCCCAAATGCAAGACTACAGAAAATATGAGGATGCCGGATGATGGTGAGACAAATCAGATTCTGTGATGCAAGACTATAGAAAAAATGAGGTGTTTTAAAAAAATCGATACAACGCGCGGACCACAGGTTCGTTTACAATTGTAGATAAATACCGCCCATGTCGTTGTCTATTCCACCCGGTGTTCAAAAGAAAGACTACAATTCAAAAATTGTGTAGATGACAAAGATGAACATAACCACAAAGGTCATAATCCTTTTGAATTTGAAGGTACTTGAACACACTGATTTTCCCATTTCTTGCAACATACAACTTCTCATCCTAAATTTAACCTCCTTATTGAACTCATAGTGTAGTAGGTGTGAAGATAGGTGTAGGTAGAAAAAAAATATAGTGCATTAATGGAATCCACGGAGGAGCAAAAATCAAGACGAGTCATATTGGTGGCCATAGAAGAGACTGAGATGAGCATCAATGCTCTCGATTGGGCTCTTAACAACCTAATCTCATGAGATGATAGAATCATCTTCATTCATGCATGCTCTCCAATTTCCTATTTCACAACTGGAAGCTCAGTTCAGTCCCTTCACGTTTTTTTGGCCGCTTATTATCTTTATTTTTGTTTTGGTAGAGTGTCAATCTGGTGGGACTAGAAATAAGTGGAGAGAATAATAGTGACTCTTCCCTACCACCCATACTACACCCACTTGACTGGCGGGTTATTATGAGTTCGTTATGGAAATTTATAGGATGTAATTCACAATAAAATGATATAAGATTCTTGAATTTATTGATGAAAAGGATTTTAATCTTTTAGGCCATAGAAATCAGTGGAATGAGTGTTTTGTTGATTCTTCTTAGAGATTGCAATGGAATTTCAATGTGAAGTGTTTTGTTCTGTTCTGGGTTTTGTGGAGTCAAAGTTTTGATTACAGTTTGGTGTGGGTGGGGCCGATGGTGGCAAAAGATGTGTTGCAGATATTGGAAAACGATATCAAGAAGTCTACAGAGAAGGCTTTTGCCAAAGAAATGGAAGTATGCAAAGCCAAAAATGTAGTAAAATGTACTTATATTTTAAATTGTTTTGATGTTCAGTTGAATGGCAATATTGGAATTCAAGAAATGCAACTTTGATCATTGTAATCTTGGGATGCATATTAAACCTGGTTCAAATTGCATTTAAATAAAAAATTCAAAACCAATCTTTCAACAATATATTGGTTCAACTTGGACTTATGATAGATGCCTATATGAGTATTTCAGATTTTATTGACACGTTTAACTTCAAGTAGGTTGTATAAATGAAGGTATTGTCTCATTTTAGTAAGGATTACAAACTTTAAGAGGAAGATCATTTAGTAGATCAACTCTATGTTATTAGGATTCACAAAATTGTCTTTCACTGACCACAAAAATGGCATTATGCATCTTTTCCATTCTTCTTCCCTCTATAGTTTAATAATAGAACACCTTATATTTTTTTGGCCATTGTTCAAGTGACTTTGGAACCTGAGATGCAAACTAGAGAAGCTAGGGAGGTCATATGGAATGCTGCCAAAAAGTACAATCCTAAAATGTTGGTATTAGGTAGTCATGGATATGGAGCACTTAAGAGGTATTGTTGATCAAAATTTCCCCAATTTGCAGCCCTAAGAAGTGAAATTTAAATTAATCATTATTACTGATATGCAAGACAAGAATTTCTCTTTTCAGGTTTATAGTAGGAATTTATTTTGGAAAACTCAACTATATTTTGAGGTTTCTATTGGGTTTTTATTTTTGCAATATAACACTTGTTTGAGCATATGGTATTGAATTCTGTAGGGTGGTTCTTGTTGGATTGTGTTATATTCTTTCAATGACTAGCCCCAGTAGTTAAACCGAGAGGCTAGATGGGGGGCGGGGCCACCCCTTCGTTGCGCCGGGGTGGTCACAAGGGGATGAAACCCCCCGTGTCGGGGGGTTTAAGGGGGGTGGTAGCTCTCCTCTATGGGGTTTGGGGCAGCGCCCTAGGGAATTTTTTTTTGGACCCTATATTAGGTGGGCGGACCTACCATTGGTTTTGTGAATGGATTTTGCACATGGTTTTAGGTGCGATGGTTTTCGATGCATGGTATTTTTTAGATCCGGTCAAGGAAACTAAGGTTATGTTCTACTCCAGGGTTAATGGATTGGGGTTTATGGATGCTTCAGGCATATATATATAGATAATATATATTATATTTATATAAATATATATATATTATATATATATATATATATATATATATATAACGTTGAAAGGAACATAATGAAAAATTAATCTGGTAGTCACGATTTTGGAATCGAGGGGAAAATCTTTGTTTATATTTGTTTTATGTGTTATGCTCTCGTCATTGTTTATTTTTTGTTTTTAGAATTCGTATGTGAGTAATTTTTGTATGAGGTTAAAATCTATATTTGGTATCAGAGCTGTTTTAGCTTCAAGGAGATGCCTTTGCTACTGAGGGGTTCTACTTGGGCCTGTGGTAGACCCTGTTTAGTGGGAGATTTGCAACATTGATTCTTGTAGTGAAAGAAGATGGCGAATAGTGGAAAGATACAGATCGAGAAATTTAATGGTCAGAGTTTTGAGTTGTGGAAACTGAAGATTGGGGATTAATTGGTGGATAAAGATCAGTGCATTGCAGTAGATCTGGATACTAAACCAATGGGAGTGTTTGATGAAGAATGGAAGAAGTTGGATCGGAAGGCAAAAAGCACAAAACAATTGTGTGTTGCATATTCAATATTGCTGAATGTATCAGGGGAAGCTATGGAGAAGGCTTTGTGGGACAAGTTAGGAACATTCTACCAATATAAGTCTCTGTTGAATAAACTGTTCCTACAGAAAAAACTGTATAACCTAAGGATGAAAGATGGAGACTCGGTGATAGAGCATCTGAATGCATTTAATAATGTGGTAAGCTAGTTATTATCTGTTGACCTTAAAATTTTAGATGAAGCTAAGTGCATAAATTTGTTCTGTTCTCTACCATATTCGTGGGATATTCTAGTTATTGCAATAGGTAACAATGCAACTCCCTTGTAGTTTGATGAAATAGTCTCATCCTTGCTAATGGAGAAGATGAGATGGAAAAATATGGAGAGCCACAATGGTGATGCCTTGTCTATATGAGGACGGTCCCAGAACATTAAAAAAAATAAGTCCTTGATTAGAGATCTAAATCTAGAGGGAGATTTAGATATTTTGGAAAACTTGGAAAGATGTGTTGGAAATGCAAAAAGGAAGGGCACTACAAAAGAGAATGTAAATCTAAAGCTCCTAAAAAAGGAAAGGGATCTGATGATGCTCCTTCTGCAGAGGCGAAAACCACCTCAGGTGAAGGTGGATATTTGTACTTAGCTTCTTATTCAAGTACACATGTAGATCATGAGGCATAATTGATTGCTTCAAGTGCATCCATTCACTTCACTCCCCATAGAGAGTGGTGCTTCCAGTATGAGAAATATGATGTTGGTGATGTCTTATTAGGGGATGACATGAATACTAGAATTGTTGGTCGTGGGAAAGTCAAGATGAGGTTCCAAGGTGGAAGGATTAGAGCACTTCTAGGTGTTTCGCATATTCCTGCATTAACAAGAATTCTGATTTCTGTAAGCAAGCTAGATGATGCATGTGTAAAAATAGTGTTCGAGAAAGATACCCGCAATATGGTTCGGGGAGCACTGGTATTGATGCAGGGAGTTCAGATTGATAATCTTTACAGCCTACAAGGTAACACTGTTATTAATGGGTGCAACAGTTCTATGGTTCCTAAAAGTAGAGCAGAAAATCTAGTGTTCTTTGGAGAAAAGAGCATGTTATGGCATCAAAGGCTTGGACATATTGGAGAGAAGGGCCTTTGAATACTTCATGGTAAAGGTATGGTAGAAGGTATGTCTAATAGCTCTCCAGTTTTTTATTTCTTTGAAAATTGTGTATATGGGAAGCATAATCGGGTGAGTTTTCCCTCTGGTGGTAAGAGGGCGAAAAAAATACTAGAGCTTGTGCAAAATGATGCATTTGGACATGCATCGGCTTCATCACTGGGTAAGTTTGTGTACTATGTATCATTTATAGATGACTTCTCAAGGAATACATGGATATATTTCTTCAAGAAGAAATCCGAAGTCTTTGATAGGTTTAAAGAATTTAAGACATTAGTGGAAAACCACACAGAGAAGAAGATAAAGGTGTTGAGGATAGATAATGATGGAGAGTTTTGCAAGAAGAAATTTGAAGAGTTATGTAAGAAGTATGGTATAGAATACATAAGACTACTCTATACACACTTAAAAAAAATGAAGTTACAGAAAGAATGAACAAGAAATTGATGGAAAGGGCAAGAAGCATGTTCAGTGGTGCTGAGTTAGGACATGACTTCTGGGCAGAGGCGGTGGAGACTGCATGTTACTTGGTTAGCAGATCACTTTCATCAGCGTTGGAGGATAAGACTCCAAAAGAGGTATGCACTGGTAAGAAACGCTCTCTTTCACATTTGAGGGTATTTGGATGTGATGCATATGTACATGTTCCAAAAGAGAAAAGAATAAAGTTGGATAAAATACATCTTAATTGTTGGGCATGGAATCCCCCCAAGGCATGTTTTGGGGCTTAAAGCCCAAATTTTGACCGAATCTTGTTGTAAGGCTCCGCGAATTGCGGGTGTGGGGCGCGAAAGTGTGATAGAGTCATAGGGTTGTCCACCCTAGTTTTGTAATGTAATGTCAGCTGGATAGACCTATGGACGATGGGATTGTATAAATCGAGCGAGGCTCTAAGTGTAAAGGAGAGGAGAGAACAAATAAAATAAGGAGCATGGGAAGGATAAGTGATTGAGTCAAAGTGTAACATGTGTCTGTTGGTCATACAGTAGGAGAAGGCTTTGCAGCTGAGTGCGCAGAGGCCTAGTAGTCCGCAGTTGAGTGCATGGACCCTTGCAACTGAGTGTGTAGGGCGAGTCGAGTTTGTAACCGTGGAAAGAATCAATAAAGATAAGTTTTTCTATAATTCTGGGTATCGTTTTTGGTGTATTGCATGAATGAATGTACTTTACAATTATATTGTTTATTTATTGCACGAGCCTGTATGTTGTTAAGTATAACTTAAAGCAGTCAAGTAGGTAAAGATAATTAACTAATGTTGGAATATAACCAAGGTCTTGGGCAATAATGCAGAGCATGACGAACAACCCTTTGGTAGGCCTGCGCGAGGGTAGTATATCAGGTCGCGAGGAATTTGAAATAGCGTGAGGCAACCTGTGTAGGGGTAAATCACGAACTAGTCGAACTCATCAGACATCTCCAGGGAAACCTGGTTTTAGCAGCCTCCCATACTAGTTTGAGTAAGACCTCAGTCTGAGAACTGTTGATGAAAGGGCTAGTAGCACCAGGATTTTTTTCGCCAAATACCTCTGAACCTGGGTCAGGCCCCAACAAGCCAACAAATGGTTCCATTCATGGGACCAAGATCTACATAGAGATGTCTAATGTCATATCACTAGAATCCGAAAAAGAAAGGAATTGAAGAGTGGTTGGACAGAAAGATTCACAAGTTCGTGGCGCAGGAAAATAGGAATCCATGATTATCAAAGGAAGAGTGGTTACATTGCTACTTGTGTACGGAAATCCATGAAATTTTCTTTGTGTCCTTCACTACTGAGTTGTATGAGTGGATCGCGAAGCTAGCAGATAGTTAAGGAAGGTGTAAACTTAACAAACCTGTTGCGTGGGCTCTAGAATTGGTGCGAAGACTAGAAGCATCAGAAGATAAGATTGCACGCGCTATCGATCACTTGCTATATCAAATCATAGGAGGATTCATCACTAAATTCGTGGCAGATACTTCGATCAGCTATAGCGAGGCAGAATGACGCTTCCTCAAGGTACCGAGAGGTAAGTATGTTAAATCTTTGAACACTTGGATTAAAATATTACTGTGTGAAAAGCAGGTTATGCGAATAAATTAATGTTTGGGGCTATGCGGAGTGGGAGGATCTACAGAAACGAAGGTAGCACAGAACTAAAAAATAGCCCCTTGATTTCACCTTTGTGAGGAGGCGAAGAGGAGCTCAGGAAGGTTTCACCGAGAAGCATGATCAAGCTGATAGAGTAGAGAATTCCACACATACCACCCCACCACCACCAGTTTCACCATCTTCACCCCCGATTTCACCCATACCACCTCTGCCAACACATCACTACTATTGACAACACTTAACGGAGTGGCCTACACCATCTTAACATCGGGGCTCGGAGACGTAGTCCCTCCTCAACGAACTCCGTTATCAACGTCTTGTATTTTTGTGTTGCTGATGATTGTAATGTTCCTTCTTTTTACATCATGCATTTATGTTCCTTTATGCTATTTTAATTGCAATTGCAATCACATCACGAAAGCAAAAGATCTTGGTTAAATCTGGGAGTTGAGCCAACTCGGATCAAGTTTGGTATCAGAGCGGTCTTTGTGTGGATGTGAATTGAAAGCGGGAACAATGGAACGTGCAGCGATAGAAGATGAAAAAACGATGTACAAGACCATGCCCAAAATTTCCAAAAGGGTGGAAATAATGTATGAAACTCTATAAAAAAAGATAAAGGAAAAGGAGCGATTGCAGCTTTAGTTGCGAGCCATGGAAGAGGCCCTGGAAGAATTGAAGCACAGCAAACTGAATCTTCAAACAGAGAATGCTGAATTGAAGATTCTTCTACATGAAGAGAAAGAGGAAAAACAAAGTTTTCTATGACAGTTGCAAGCTAAGTCCGAGGCCTTGGAAAAGCTGCAGTGTGACCCATGTGAGGTAAAAAGTAATTCTCTAAATTCATGTATGTGTCCTAATGATGATTTCCCTGTTTTTGAAAATCATATCATAGAAATTGGCTCCAAACTGTTGAAGAGAATGGGGTATGAAGGAAAGGGCTTGGGCATTAATGGGCAAGGCATTGGCAACCCCATCAAAGTGGAGGAATTACCCCATTGGGTAGGACTTGGGTATGTCAGAAAGGATGTTGGGGAATGCGTTGAGACAGCTAGCAAACCACCAACAACAGATGATGAGAAGTCCTCATCAGTTCTTTCCAAATCGATAGAGGAGGTAAAAGATGTTGATTTCCTTTCCATTTCATCTTCACATAGTATGATTTCTATTGGAGATGTGGAGATACCAATTACAGGGACAAACATGAGGCTCCATACCAAGATGAAGTGCAAGGAGGAAAAAGAACTTGGTAATAATAACCAAGGCATAAATCAACCATTGGAGGTTGTGCAGAGACCTCAATTTGCAAGCTTGAGATAAACCGAAGGAGAATGCTCGAAGGTGTCAAATTCTTCCGAGACATCGTCCAAATCGTCGAGGAAAGAAAATGATGGGAAAACATCCCCATCATCCCATGGTAGTACCCATTGCAAGAAAAGAGTTGAGGCAAGCTCTCATTGCCATACTTATACCAGAGATAGTATGGAAAGGTATAACCACTTTCAATACTTGAATTTTCATTTCAATTATAATCATGTGTTAATGATGAGCGTAAAGAATGGCATCGAAAAACATGTATCTTTTTTGGATTACATAACCATACATTTTCTGAGTGTTGGAAAAGAATAGCAGCACAAAGAAAGATGAGGAGTGAAAGAACCTCTCAACAACAGATAAAGAAACATGTTAAGAAATCTAAAGGAAGAAGACCTATTGCAGTCTTTGCGACATGAATGGCCATCAAAGAGCCACTTGTTGGAGGCTCCATCCAGAGCAACGCATTAAAGACAAAGTGTCGATGCATGCATCAGGTGAAGCAGTTGTTCAATAAGAAAAACCGCCACAAGGAGTGACCCATTCACATCGATAAGTGAAAAATGGTTTCTAGATATGTTAGCTTGTCATGGTCGTGCTTTTGTAAATCATTTGTTGCATTTCAAATTGTAAAAGTGATGACGTGTTTCCATCACTTGTTAAGCAACAATGATGTATGGTCTTATTTTCAGTTGCATCTTAAACTCTGAAAATGATGTTGTGTTTCCATCATTTGTCAAAGCAACAATAATGTTTGGCCTTATCTTTGTAAATCATGTGTTGCATCGATGATGTATTTGCCATCACTTGTTGGAACAACAATGATATGTTGGCCTTGTTTTCATAGCTGGGGTATTGTGCCCATCTTGATGTAAACTTGACCATCGAGTATGTGTTATAAACTCATGGCGAGTATGGGATGCTTGGATCATTAGTTGGCCATGAAAGTCAAGCATGTAGTTTCCAAAAACAATGTACTATAGGTTGCAGAGGTTGTAGGTGTCGGCTCATCGCTTAAGGCTCTGAAGAACAAAGGTGAAGGAGATGGAAGCGAGACCTTTTCAGGATGCTTGTGATGCAGACAAGGTACAAAAAAGTTGCAGATTATTTTTCATGCTTTTGGAGGACCAAAAGCTCCTCAGTCGGGAGGATTGATCCAGGTGGGCTTCAGAGACACACATAAGACAGAGGGCTTATGGAAGCTTGAAAATCAAAGTGATCATAATTCTTTCAAACTAGGATCAGAGCGTAGATATTTTCGTCCGGATCGCAGCGGTGCAAACAGTTTGTCAATCCGAGCTCGTATGAGGGAGAACAAGCTAGTCAAAGTTTTGGTCAATGTTGGACTGTGGGCCACGTTTAAGTGTCCTACAATTTGACCAACCCCGGGGCATGAAACCTAGCTCCCGAAAACAGTTGAAATTGTGGCCTCGTTAAATTTCCCAATATCCCTTATTTTCTAAAAATTTGAAAAAGCACCCCTATCTTTAAAAAGAATATATTTTTGGGGTGGCGGGGCACCAACCTCGCCACCCCCCCCCCAAAAAAAACATATAAAAACTTTAAATTAAAATTGGCCGAGGTGCCATGACCCCCATCGACCCCCAACCCACCGCAACAATATTAACAAAATTTATATAAAAATAAGGACCAACGGGCCATGACCCTCGCCAGTGCAACCGAACCCTCCACACACTTAACCATATTACATATGGGGTGGATGAGCCACCTCTGGTGGACCTAGCCCACACCCACAAACCTCGTACCAACCACATGCTATAGAGGCCAGGGGTATTAAGCTTGTGCCAGCAACGTGGGCTGGCCCGCCACCATGCGGTGGCCCCATGTCAAACAAACCAAAACAAACACGCCAACAAATATTTAATGCGCCTACAACGGATCTATGCCCATCCAACAAGTTTGCGGGAGTTATGGGGAGGGCCGCCTAATGCGGACCTGATCCCCCTCAAAAAAAATATACATGTAGTTAAAAAAAAAAATTATAATGTATTAAAACGGGAGGGGTGAGTTTTGACCAACCTACCCCTCAACTAATTTCGATTTTTACCAATCTACCAATTGTTTTCCTTGGGAAATCTGCCGAAAAATTTATATAAACCTTCATTTCATTAGTGTGCCCAAGCCTGGAGGAACCAAGAGCACACACAGAAATCGAGACATAATTTTTTTTAATTCATTTATTGCAGGCAAAACAATGATTGGGCGAAATTTCCAGGAGGGTGAAATTTTTGCAGTGCCCAAATTGGACAAATTTTATGTCGATCATAAATTTCTCACTGACACAAACCTGAAAGCATAGTTAGTTTCCTGATCTGAGCAGCAGATTTTCAGAGGACCCGGAGGAGGGAATCTTTGAGGAATCTAGGGGGAATTTAAAATATTCCTTAAGCCCTAGATTGCCACTTCTCAGAATTCAGAAATTTGACAGTCGATTTTGTACTATTCAACATCGCAAATCTGATGGTGCATTCAGATTTTCCATTTGACCATTCTATTTTTTAGCCCACTTTTCAAAGTGGATTGCAAGTGTTAGTATTCAACGTTCGAGTAGTCATTTCATGAGGTTCGATGCTGCAAGCTTGATGGTACGACCAACTTTAGCAGTTTGACATCCTCTTCTTTAGATGGCCCTAGGATGTGAGGTATATGTAGTGTGTTCATGTACTTCTTTTCACTATGAGATGCATTGTGCTGCACAAATCCCTGCTTGATGTTTGATGTGGGATCTTTCTTCTTACATGTCTCATGATTCCTGTTTGATGTGATGCAGAATCATTTGTGAGATGTACTTGTTGTCATGATTTGTCATGTTTCATTTGAGATCCCTTTGTCATTATGTTGATGGGATACTCATGTTTCGCCATGTATGATTGCATTGAAATCCCTTTTATGCCATGTTGGTGGGATTTTCATTATCATCATGCATGAGTTTGTGTCATACTGATAGGAGTCCCTTTTTTACTGAGAGTTCCTTTAGTGGAAAATCTCTTGGAGCCACTCCTGCGTGAGGGTATTTTCCTTGTATGATAACGACGTTAGCTCTTATGTACATCATCACTATTGACAACACTTAATACAGCGGCCTACACCATCTTGACATCAGGGGTCGGAGACGTAGTCCCTCCTGGACGAACTCCGTTATCAACGTCTTGTATTTTTATGTTGCTGATGATTGTCATGTTCCTTCTTCTTTACATCATGCATTTATGTTCCTTTATGCTATTTTAATTGCAATTTCAATCACATCATGAAAGCAAAAGATATTGGTTAAATCCGAGAGTTGAGCCAACTCGGAACACTAATTTAGTTTTGTTTGGGCACTTCATTGCACTTATATATATATATATATATATATATATATATATATATATATATATATATATAGTTTATGATGTTACATTTCATTTATATTATTTGTTTTTTCCATGCATATGACCCTCTATTGGTCATGAACATATTTTGTTGACACATCTAATATGTATGGGTTATAATGATTATGGAGGAATAGGGTGTTTTGGGAGATAGAAGGGTTTACTTTTCATGATGATGATATGTTTTTTACCTTGATATCATACGCAAAGGGAAGTTTGATAATGTGGCATATGTTTTTAAATGGTTATACATGTGATTATAATATACTTCTTTTGTGGCATGGTCTATTATAGTATTATAATTATGATTAGATATTATACATTTGTCATGGGGCAAAGAATATGATTACGAATTTTCCTCATTCATGTCTCAAAATGAAGGAATTATCAAACCAAACTAATGGAAAGAAGGGTCCCACTTACTAGGATCAAACATAAAGTTTCATGAATCAATTCATTTTATTATGCCTTCAGGACATACTTTCCTCCCCCTTTCTAATCAAATTCAGATTAGAAGATAAAACATAATTTAATCTTTTAAACATCAAAACTTCCCAGAAATGTTTTCAAGTCTTTCAAATATGAATTGGATCTATGAAGGCAAGGGAGAGAGAACTGTAAAAAGAGGCATGCCATAAAATTTCTAAGTTGTCATTATGTCCTTTGGTTTTATTTTCTTTAAAAAGTTGGAAGCTAATCTTGATGGTGACAACACTCTCATTTCACCAAGGGGAGAAAAATTCGGGTGACTCCATTAATTTTTTCAAGGAATTTCTCAAGTATCTTGTATTTTTCTAATCTATTTTAATGTTGTTTGAAGGTCTAGTTATCCTTAAACTAGTGGTAACAAATATCTTTTTGCAAAGAAAAAGTTGTCTATAACTGCATTTTCTTGAAGGATTTCAATCAGTTTCCATCATTTCTTTTTTTCCAAGCTATTGTATATGATTTAATTTTACATTGCAGTAGTTTTGTGCTGAGACTAGTAAACAACTTTCGCAGAAGTCTACTTTTCGAGATTTTGGTTGGACTTTTCATCATAAATAAAATCAATCTTTCATATACAACTTTGTTGGTATGCATATCTTCTTTTTTCATATATTTTATAACAACATTCTCTCTTTATTTCTCTAAATTGTTGCAACTTATGCTCTACAAAATTGAAGGTCATTGAGCCCAGATTCTGAGTAGTTCGCTGCTTTTATTAAATATGATTTTATTTCTGTTCATCATTTTCTTTGTTGTAAACACTTTATTTCTATTATGTACATTCTTTCTTTTGTTAATGCAAACTCTTCCCTCCCGTGAAATAAACTTTCTTCATTAAAAAATAAAAGAAAACATCTAGCTACAAACTTAGAGCATTCTATCTCATTATCTCATTGAGATAATGTGATTCGAGGAGTTGAGTGCTAAAGTTTGATTAACTTAAACACAATCATCAACAAAATTCTGTCTGCTCGATGTTGCCTTAGTTCTGCAAGTCAACTCGACTCTATGTTCTCTGCTTCACTCTTTGCTCTATCTCCTCTATCTCGCTTGTCTCTGTTCTCTGTCTGTTCGTGGCTTAAAGCTAATCTATCTCATGACTGTTCGCTTTCTCTTCCATCTCTTCAGATCACCTGTTGTTGTCCACTTGGAATTACCTGCCTTTGCATCATTGCCACTGTGTAACGTCTCACATGGAGGTGGCCACTTGTCCTCTCATGAACTGAGCACCAGCTCTTCCTCGACGATTCATTATTTCAGTTACTTTGTGAAATGATTCATCCACCAGCTCAGCGGTCAAATCAGACTTCAAATCGTCATATGTCGTAGCGTATTTCTCCCTTCAAATCTAGTTTCCCATCGGGCACAATCTCTATTGTTAGATCTGGGGCCTCCAAATCCTATGGTTATCTCTCTTATCACACGGTTGACTTGCTCAAAAGTTTTCCCATGATGAGAGCAATTTTCTCTCTCATCTGCCAGACACACATCAATTAATGTATGGAATCGCTCGTTCCCCTACCAAATCCACTTATCGCCTGGAATGCCTTCGATATTCTGTCGATTTTGGAGCACGGGACCCGCCTGTTGCTTTAGCGCTTTTCCTATGGTTTCCTGACTTCCCATGTGACCATGCACTCAGGGCTTTTCCTTCTCGAGGAGTTTTTCCCAGTGATGCGTGATTAGCGCTAATCGCGCATTATAAATGACCTCTGTTTTCTAATCTGGATTTCCCAATTGCTAGTTTGCGCCACTGCGTGGTCTCCATGGGACTCGGTCAACGCGCTTTGACCAAGGTCTTCATCATTCCATGCTGGCTACAAATTGTCACTATCCATAGGTCCTTCCTAATAGCTCATTGTTCATAAGTTTGAAATCTGTCATGATTTGATACAGTCATAGAACTTTGATAATTTTCATGGATCCAATTCGGATCACGACCTTCCCACTAAAAAAGCTTTTGGACCACCAAAAGTTTGCTTTCAATCATTGAGTAAGTGAGGGTACAATTGTCTCACTTGTCCAATCTCTATCCATTTTGCACTACTCAGATTTGAACCCTTGAGCCCAATTCTGAGGTATCAACATCTCCCCTATGCATCGTTCTCACCTTCCTGTCTAGAACTTTGTCTTCCTACAATTAATTAAGATACTCAGGTAACAAGTCATCAATAGAAGACAATTGACTCTACTCTTCGGGATCCTCAATTAGTGAGGTTTCAAACAATCTCAAGCAATCTACATTCATGATTGAGAAGATCTGCATGTAAGATGGTAGATCAAGGCGAAAAGCATTCTCCCCAATTTTCTCAAGTATCTTGAAAGGTCCATACCTGATGGGCTTTAGATTTTTACCTCACCTTGCATCCTGTCCTTGCTGATATACAACCAAACTTGATCACCAACTTGGAAACTATGCTCCATTTGATGTGTGTCATGCCTTTCCTTTTATTTGGCTTGGATATTTTCCAGTTGTTCCTGTACAACCTGGTCAATCTCTTGGATTTGTTCAATGAACCTAGTTGCCCTATCCACATCACTATGTCCCTCAACTGTTGTGTCCTTACCAAAGACAAAATCCAAAGGAGACCTTGGTGTGAAACCAAAACATGTCTCAAAAGGAGATCTATGTGTAGAATAATGTTTTTCTTGGTTGTAAGCATGCTGCACATAACACAAATGTTCATCCCAAAGCTTAGGATGCTTGTTGCAATATCCCCTGAGAAAATGGATCACTGTCCTGTTGACAACTTTGGTCTGGCCATCGGTTTGTGGATGGAAAGCTATGCTTTTATTCAGTTTGGTGTCCATCAGTTCCAACAAACTTGACCAAAACGTCCCCACAAATTGGGTGTCTCAATTAGATACAATGGAAGTGGGTGATCCAAAATGAACCCATACATGTTGAAAGAACAGTTTTGTAGTTTGTTCAGCTGTAATCTATTTATTACAAGGTATAAAAATACACATTTTGTTGAACCTATCCACAACAACATACAGATAATCATGACCTTTCCTAGATTTAGGCAGTCGTCCAACAAAGTCCATGGAAACACTTTCCCAAGGATGAGCAGGAACTGGTAATGGAGTGTACAAGCCTAGTTTTCTATTGTTGGGCTTGCTTTTAGCACACATGGTGCACCCTCTTACATATCTACAAACTGTCTCATTCATTTTTGGCCAATAACAAAATCTTTGCAACTGTGCAACTATTTTCCTTACCCCAAAGTGACCTGATATTAGAGAAGTGTGTGCTTCTCGAATTATCTTTACTCTTTCAGTTTGTGGAATGCATAACTTCCTACAATGATATAGGAGTTGGTCCTTTACATGATAATCCAATTCTTCTATTCGTTTGCCTTGAATTAAAGTTGCATATACATCTTTGAAATCTATATCTTGAGCATATTGTTACAATGTAGCTCTCATGTAACACATAATTATGGTTAAGTATAGTAGATGCATTTATAATGGGTCTAGATAACATATCTGCAACTTTGTTGTGTATGCCCTTTTTATATCTGATGACTAAATGAAACTATTGTAGAAAACCCATCCATCTATAGTGTCTTGATTGCTGCGACTTAGTTTGGGAGTGTAGCTATTGAAGTGGTTGATGATCAGTATGTATTACTGTCTCTTTGCCCATTAAGTAATGTCTCCAATTTTTCACACTCTGTACTAATGCATACAATTCTTTATCATATGTAGGATAGTTAACTACTGCAAAATTAAATGTCTCAGAATGATAACATATGGGTTTACCATGCTATGTCAGCATTGCTCCCATGGCATAGTCACTGACATCCATTTGGATCTTAAATGGTCTTTGAAGATCAGGCAATGCTAGTACTGGTGTTGTACTAATCTTTTCTTTTAAGGTGTCGAAGGCTTTATGTTGTTTTCCTCCCTACTGAAACACCTTGTCCAATCCTGTTAAAGCATGCAAGGGAGCAACAATTAAGGAAAAGTTAGAAATGAACTTTCTCCAATATTGTGATGCCCCTAAGAAGCTCCTAACTTCTGTAGAAGATTTGGGTTTAGGCTAGTTTACAATGACTGCCACTTTAGAGGGATCTATCTCTAATTCACCATCCCCTACTATATGACCCAAATAATTCAGAGATGTTTTTCCAAATCCACATTTTGAGAGTTTAACATAAATTTTTTCTTTTTTCAAAACATCTAGTGTCTGCTTAACATTCTTTAAATGTTCCTCCCATGTTTCGCTAAATATCAGAATGTCATCTAGATACACAATAACAAAAACATCAAGAAAAGGTCTGAGTACATCATTCATTATTCTCATGAAATTAGTAGGAGCATTAGTTAAGCCAAAAGGCATAACTAGCCACTCATACAATCCCTGCTTTGTTTTGAAAGCAGTCTTCCATGCATCTTGTTCTGCCACTTTGACCTGATGATATCCACTATGCAAGTCTAACTTGGAGAAATAAACAACTTCTTTCAATTGATCTAATAGATCATCTATGCGAGGAAGGGGATAACGATTTTTTATTGTTATCTTATTCAGTTCTCGGTAATCAATGCACATTCTCCACGAGCCATATTTCTTTCTTGCCCAGAGGATTGGTGACCCACATGGTGATGTGCTAGGTCTGATAAACCCCTTCTCAAGAAACTCCGGCACCTGCTTCTTGATTTCTACATTCTCTAAGGCAAAAAACCTATTCATTCCAATGTTATGCAATGGAACATCTTGCTGCAAATTAATTTCATGCACTATTTCCTTTTTGGGTGGCAGGCCTTTAGGTTCTTGAAACAAGATATCATACTCTGAAACAACCTTTCCTAAATCAGCTTGCTATTTATCATTACAGCCCTCAAATGCATTGGTTTTATTAAGTTTCTTTTCCTTTACAACCATTAGTAAGAATTGTTTGCATGAATTTATCATTCGTTTCATCTGCCCTGAATTTATGAGAGTGTAATTATTTTTAAGCTTATGAGCTCTTACAAAGTATTCGATTCCATCTTTAACAATTAGGTACTTGTTCTCAGCTCTATAGAAAATAGCTTTTCTATCATACAAGTAAGGACTTCCTAAAACAATTCCACATATATCCAAAGGAATTATATCTAACTCAACCTCGTCTACAAATGATGGCCCAAAAGAAAACTTGAGTTTGCATTGTCTAGTCACTTGTAGTTGTGCTTTATCATTTAACCATCCTAATGGGTATGGTTTCTTGTGAGGTGTAGTCACTAATCCCAACTTTTTTACAATTTCTTCAGAAATTTAATTTACTTGTGAGCCACTATCAAAAAAAGTATCAATATTTTGATGTTTGGAAATTACTCGAATATGGAAAAGCTCATGTCTTTTTCTCTCATTTTCTTCATCAATAGTAGATTGTGCAGAATTGCTAGTAGATGCTTCAAAATTCTTACCTTTTATACATGTGGCTGCAATGGTTGTTTCATCTCCTGAGTCCGACCCCAAATCTTTTTGAATAGATGTAGCAGTCTTCTTCTTTTTTCCCTCGAACTTCTTAGGTCTCAGCTCTGGATGCAGAATCCAATAGTGCTGGTCATCATGCTCATCCTTTTTACAGTGGGTGCATGAAGCCTTGCTTTTCTGTGCAGTGTTAGCCTTCCTTTATTTCCATTTATGTTTTCCTTTCTCCTTATTCTTGCTTGCAGTGGGTTGGGATGATCCCCCAACTTCTGAACTTCCATTCTTTCCTCTAGCTTCTAGATGAGTAGCTTGAACAGATACTTCATCTATACTAGTGGGATTAAACATGATGATAGTGTGCCTCATGTAGCTGTGTAGACCACCGATGTACTTCAACAGAGTCTCAAGTGAGTCTATTGAGATTCCTAGAATCAATGCTCTCTTCCTAAATTCTTGGGTGTAACCTTGTATACTTTTCCCTTTCAACTATCGAAGAGTTTGCCAGCTCATCATGGCTTGTTGCATGTAGGCCAATGGATAGAACTGCTTTTTGATTGCAGAAACAAATTCACTCCAGACAAAAATAGTCTTACCATGTCTCTTCATGTCAGCTTGGGTCCTGCGTTCCCACCAAACCAAGGCAGTGCCTCTAAGGCGTAGGCTTGCCAGCGGAATCTTGCTCTTGTCTGAATCGATACTCTGCACTCTACAATAAACATCAATTTGTCTAATCCAATTGTCCAGATTTTCTGCATTCAACTCTCCATCATATATAGGTAAATCAAATTTAACATCTAGTTTAATCAAAGATGTCTTCTTTTTATATTCAGGGCTATTAGGAGGTGTGAGAAAGCTTTCTTCTTTCCCTTTGCCTTTTGAATGGTCATGGAGGAGAGACTCTTCTTCTCCTTTATCATTTTTGGAGCCTGATGAATCTTCATCCTTCTATTTTCTAAAATCCTTGTGAATTTTCTCTACCATGGACCTTATGGCTAGGAAACTATCTACAAATTGAGGGTCTGGCCTCGCAGAACCTTCTTCTGACATTGTCTTCTGAGGATAGACTCTCCCAATTTTAGGATTAGTTTGGACCAACTTTCCTTCTCCTAATTTGAGCTTTGATCTAGTTAGCATTCAATAGCTAAATCCAACACAAGCTTGTCTAATCTTAAAAGACTAAAGCACTGATACCACCTGATCTGAAAATCACTTGTGAGTGATCTCAGTTAATTAGTTAATGAAGGTATTATAGACTCATGTGTTGGTGTGTGTCTATGTTATCTTAGGCAACGAATCGATAAGATTGCAAAATACACATACACTGGAAAACAGAAAGAGAAACACAAAAAGCAAATGCAAACACAACAATTTAATAAGGAGTTCACCCAGTCCTCCTGGTCTATCTCTCCGGTCCAGTTTTCAGTGGTGGCCTTTTCTTATTGTGTCTTTAAGCATATTTTTTTTTAGAACAAGGAGCTCAATTTGAGTCTCCTAGAACAGAGGACACTTAGTAGGGTGGTTCTTGGATTCCCCAAGCCACTAGAGTGCACAGACTCCCTCTTACTAAGTCTTGACCTCAACTAGTCTTAAAGGGATGAGTCCAACTTGGTACTCAGTTCCTGACAGATATCCTCTCAAGGATTTCTTGAACCTCTCAAGCTTGGTTCTGTCTGCTCGATGTTGCCTTAGCTCTGCAGGTCAACTCGACTCTCTGTTCTTTGCTTCACTCTTTGCTCTGTCTCCTCTATCTCGCTTGTCTCTGTTCTTTGTCTGTTCGTGGCTTAAAGCCAATCTGTCTCATGACAGTTTGCTTTCTTTTCCATCTCTTCGGATCACCTACTGTTGTCCGCTTGGAATTCCCTACCTCTCCATCATTGCCACTGTGTAACGTCTCACAGGGAGGTGGCCATTTGTCCTCTCACGAATTGAATGCCATCTCTTCCTCGATGGTTTGTTATTTCAGTTACTTTTTGAAATGATTCATCCGCCAACTCAGCGATAAAATCCGATTTCAAATTGTCATATGCCGTAGCTTATTTCTGCCTTCGAATCCTGTTTCCCATTGGGGGCAATCTTTGTCGTTAGATCTGGGGCCTCCAGATCCTATGGTTATCGCTCTTATCACGTGATTGACTTGCTCGAACGTTAGCTGGTGATGAGAGTGGTTTTCTCTCTCATTCGCCGGACACACGTCAATCAACGTATGGAACCACTCGTTCCCCTGCCAAATCCGCTTACCTCCTAAAGCGCCTCCGATATTCCACCGGTTTTGGAGCGTGGGATCTGCCTATCGCTTTAGCGCTTTTCCTATGGTTTCCTGACTTCCCATGCAACCGTGCGCTCGGGGATTTTCCTTCTCGAGGAGTTTTGCCCAGTAATGCGCGATAATCGCGCATTAGAAATGGCCTTCATTTTCTGATTTGGATTTCCCAATTGCTAGTTTTCACCACTGCACGGTCTCCATGGGCCTCGTTCAACGTGCTTTGATCGAAGTCCTTGTCATTCCGTCTTGGCTACAAACTGCCACTGTCCAGAGGTCCTTTCTGATAGCTCATTGTTCACAAGTTTGAAGTCTATCATGATTTGATACAGTCATAGAACTCTCATAATTTTCATGGATCCAATTCGGATAATACGGTTATCGCTTTTATCGCACGAGTGACTTGCTCTACTATTAGCCCGCGATGAGAGCGGTTTTTCTCTCACATCCTCCGGACACACGTCTTTCAATGTATGGCATCGCTTGGTCCTCTGCCAAACCTGCTTACTGCCTGAAATACCTCCGATATTCTGCTGGTTTTGGAGTGCACGACCCGCCTGTCAGTTTCAACGCTTTTCCCACGGTTTTCCGGTTTTCCCTTGTGACCGAGAGCTCAGGGCTTTTCCTTCTCGAGGGGTTTTGCCTGGCAATCGCGCATTAGAAATAGCCTTCATTTCTGGGTTTGAGCTTCCCAACTGCCATTTTTGTGCCATGCACATTCCCCATGGGCCAATGGTCAGCGCACTTTGACCGAAGGTCCTCGTTGCTTCGTGTTAGCTGCAAGTTACTAGTATACAGAGGTTATTTCTGATAGCTCATTGTTTACAAAGTTTTGAAGTCTGTCATGATTTGAAATAGTCATAGAACTCTGATAATTTTCAAGGATCCAATTCAGATCATCTAGTTATCCTTAAACTAGTGGTAACAACTATCTTTTTGCAAAGAACAAGTTGTCTATAACTGCGTTTTCTTAAAGGATTTCAATGAGTTTCCATCATTTCTTTTTTTTTCCAAGCTATTGTATATGATTTAATTTTACATTGCAGTAGTTTTGTGTTGAGACTAGTAAAAAACTTTCGAAGAAGTCTTCTTTTCGAGATTTTGGTTGTACTTTTCATCATAAATAAAATCAACCTTTCATATACAACTTTGTTGCTATGCATATCTTCTTGTTCCATATATTTTATAACAACATTCTCCCTTTATTTCTCTAAATTGTTGCAACTTATGCCCTACAAAATTCAAGGTCATTGAGCCCAGATTCTAAGTAGTTCGCTGCTTTTATTAAATATGATTTTATTTCAGTTCATCATTTTCTTTGTTATAAACACTTTATTTCTATTATATACATTCTTTCTTTTGTTAATGCAAACTCTTCTCTCTGGCGAAATAAACCTTCTTCATAAAAAAAGAAAAGAAAACAAAAAAACCTCTAGCTATAAACTTAGAGCATTTTATCTCATTATCTTGTTGAGTTAATGTGATTTGAGGAGTTGAGTTGCTAAAGTTTAATTAACTTAAACACAATCATCAACAAAATTCTCTACTTAAAGTTAATTCATAGTCTCTAAATGATTCTTAAGCCTAGTTAGATGTGAGAAATTCTCTCCAAATAATTAATTTCTTAAATTGATATGTAGTCAAGATACTCCATTATCTCATAAATTGTTATCCAAAATAATTTGTTTATCTTCGGATTAAAAACTTATTGTATTTATATAATCAATGTAAAACCAACTTTTAAATGTTTTTTTAATTATTTAAAAACAAAATCAATAACTTCTTCTATGTACGGTGTATATAATTTCTGAAGATATTTTGTGCGGTGTTATCGTTGAGGCCTCCTCTCTGTGTGAAATATTTCTCACAATCATACTTCAACCATTGCAATTACATTGGCATGTTAGATATAAATCGTGTTTGTTATTTTGACATTTGCAATACTAGTGTCATTTTGCGTTTCTTTCGAATACTTCCTCAAAAATTGATTTATTTTTCAGAATGTTTTCTTTAATCACTTAATTCAGTTATTATTTAAACTATTGATTTTTTTTAAGGTTATTTTAATAATATATCTGTTCACTGTCAATTTAAAATCCGTTGAACCTAATTTGGCATATATATATTTTCTTTTAAAAACAACATAATAACTCAATCAGATTTATATAATTTCTTTATACTACAACATACAACTCAAGCAGGCTTATTGATTGATTGATTACGTTATTAGTGGTAGTCTAATTAAAATATCTATTGATATTTTAATTGAAATATTGTGATATAATTTTATATATTTTCTTTATAGAAAAATATATAACTCAAAGAAGTTTTTATTGTTTAAGTGATTATGTTATTAGGTGTAGCTGAATTAAAAGATGTTTTGGTATTTTTATTGAAATATAGTAGTATTATTTTTTTAGAGATTAAGATATTTTATTGTTTAAAATAAATTTTTAATGATTTGAAAAACTAATCTAAAAAAATATATTAATAATAATAAATTTTTAGAATAAACTTGTTACCCAATTTTTCATAAGGTTTTCAAAGAGCGTTCTTTGTGTGTTTACATCAATTTTTAAGACTAGGAAAGTGCGACTCCATTCAAGACTTTAGAAATATTATTGGAAAAAAATTCTCCCTTTATTGGAAGCATCTGAACAATTTGATTTTGATTTTCATGTTAGGTTTATATAGTTTTTTTATTTGTAAATCTATTTTAAAGGAGTAGTCTACCTGGGCGGAGGAATTGCCCGGTTTCCGTCGCCGCCCGGAAAATTGTCCGGCTCCGGCCGCTGGCAATCCCTCCGCCCTCCGCCATGCTCCCCTGGTTCCGCCACCCCTTCCTCCGCTCCTCATTCACTCCCTGATTTACTCAAGCACCCCCTTCCTCCGCTCCAGGATTCACTCCCTGATTTTTCCACGCTGATCGAATCATTGCTGGCATCCTGAAATTTCCGATCACGATCTGCTCACTCACCTTCCTCCTCGACTAGGTGCCTCCCGCTCTGCAATTCCTCCGCTCTGCTGCTCGCCACCAGGTCAGACTGGACTAACACACCAGGTTTGTTCCATTGTTTAAATTTCAATTCTTTGCAAATCTCAAATAAACTTGATCTGTATCATTGTTCCGTAAAAAAATATCTGCATTGTACAACTATCGATGCAATTTTAATCTTTTCCGATTCCTTCCTTTACCTGGTAGATTCTCTCAATTGCACATGATGAAGTTTGCCCTGCATGCATAGTCCTGCATATAAGGGAAGGTATTTCATAATATGGTTTGTGGAGCGATGAGGCTGCCATGAGCCAAACACATCATTAATATATACATCAGCTAGGGTGGAGAGTTGCATGACCATCCTGTTAAGCTTCTCCCCTTTGTCTTCCTCCCCTGCAAACCACCGAGTATCTGGCAGGTAGATTCTGCCGAATTTCCGACTCTTAAGGTCATGGATCAGCGAGTTGATGGAGGTGTCAATATCCAGAATTTCATTTTTCTCCGTTGTACTGAAGTGGAAAACTACAAATTTGATGGACAGAGGTGGCTTCACACGACAGAATAAAGGTTCTTCTTCATAGTATTGATTCATAGAGGACCAGTGAAGGCAATGTTGCATGGGTGCACGACCTTCATCATTCTTCCTTCTTTTCGCCTTTGATTGTCATCAACTTCAGTCCAAGCTTGTTGCAAATTGACTATTGGATTGTCTAGTTGTACCTTGATGTTGTCTTTCAATTGATACGAAACTCTCTAACTGGCCTCTGTTTTGGTTTTCATATTCAACATTCATCTCATTTTTCCCAAGTTGTGAGCAAGCTGTAACATTATCAACAAATTTATTCTGCACTTGCTTCTCAGTTTTCATATCCACACTGATATTTTTAACTTTTTGCTATAACATACCATTGTCTTCTCTATCTACCACATCTTCAGTCTTATTTACAGGGGGGGCAGCCTCTTTGTCAATAAGATCATCTTCCACTGTTTCTAAAACCCAAAGATGCTACAATTTTGGGCAATTGCAAACAATCTTCTCCAACTCCCTGCTACCCATAACAGCATCGTTGAAGTTCAGCTCCATTAAGTTATTGCAAACAGAATAGAATAAAATTATTATAAAGAAAATTATTTCATCAGAAAACTTATAACTGCAGTAAATAATATGAATAAAATTTTAAATAGGTAGCAGAGAAACAACAAAAACATCCCGATTGTTCACTCTTTATAGAAATGAGGAGGTAACAAATAAGAACTTACAGATAAGAACAAACAAGTTTAAGCATCTTGTCCCCTGCCTCTGACCACACACAATGCCAGACATCTCTTCTCTGCTGCTATTGCCACATGAAAATATATCTACATATGTAAAAGAGAAAGGACCTAAAATCCATAAAAAACATATTCCATTCACTGCACCATATTCCAAGGTTGTTATTTTAATAAATATAGACAGTTATAGCTAGCTATATTGCCCTAGTAGCAGCTACCACTGTGTCTAATTGTGTTTTTGCTATTCACACTTGTTAATAAATTGCATAATCATGTACAAATGATTATTATTTCTGGCTTGCACTCAATGTGAAGCTGTTTTTCCCCTTTTGGTTAGATGTTATAGATTCTTCCCTTTTGAAAGGGAATAGATTACAGAAATTGATACAAACTGAACCCAGATTGCTCTCACTTGCCATACGTTCTTTCACTTAAAAAATGTTTTGCTAGAGATTTAACATTAAACATACCAATTCTATAGATGATATATTAATATAAATGATTTTCATACAATCACCAATGTTCAACAAACTTTTCAATTCAACATAAAAGGAAAAATATTTCACACTCTCTAGCTCAGATTAGCATTCCATGTTTTCTCAAACAAATTATTCACTGAGTTGTCTGAGTCATTATTTTCACTGTCTTCCTCTACCTGTGGGAATTGGCCTCCAAAAGGATCAGCATTCCCATCTTTATTAGAAGGATCTGAACTTTGGTAGTCTAGGTCTGATAAAAGGCCATAAAATTCCTCTGCTTCAGAATTTCATGGAGTAATTTATTAATATGAAAATCAGCTCTTCTAATGTCAGCCTTATATTCCCTAGATTTTGGTCGGGAGGTTGAACTTCTTCTAGATCTTCCTTCCTGCAAAAATCTATATTTCATCGATGCAACTATTCCTTGAGTTTCAAATCCGCCCTTTTTTTTTAATTTTCTTTGTTTCTTTCTATCTCGACCAGTGCCTGATATTTGGTAAGGGCAGTTTCCTAATGTTTTAAAGAGATACTATCCAGATTCCAGACAGATTTTGGAGATCGAGAGTAGCTTTTAGATTTTACTATATATTCAATGAATTTAATTGGAAAAGTGAGATCTCCATTGTCACATGTTTCTGAATGCTATTTGTTGAAGTGAGTCTTCCTTTTGTATCACTCCCAATTTTGGTCATACAGGAATTGTGCAGAGTATTTGAATGTAGAGATCAACGTAAATGACTCCAAGGGGTGGTGGAAATACATTTTTGAAATTTTACCTTCAATCAGATTCAATGGACCTTTAGCAAGTGTGTATGCTTAAGGTATGATAAAAGATGAGAATTTTGGAGTCAGTAACTAAACCTCTGGTCTCTGAAAATTTGCTCTTCAGACTGGTATTTTCAGGGTTATATTCCCCTTTAACTTGATTCCCAATGAAGTTTTCGCCATTTTAAACCGCATCTTGAAAAGCTTTGTAAGCAGTATCATGGTGTTAATACCAGTGTTTTGCACCCTGGAGGATGTGCCCAAATTCATGTTTGTGGCTTGATTTGTGACTGTTTGTTCAATTTTTGTGTCTTGGCCTTTCTAGGACTCCTCTTTGAATCTCCATCAAAATGTAGCATGTATAGGATTCCTCTTTGAATCTCCATCATAACTGGGTCTGCTGGTTTCTTCCCTCCACTAAGTGCTTTCAAATTTTTCCCTTTCCTTTTTGTTGGTGAACCCTGTGTAGTAAAGGCCAGTATACATAAACATGCCTTTGATGCATCTTCTTCCTGCCCTTCATCTCCTTTTGAGCCTATGTCAATTTCCATTGTGGAAGGAATGCCACATTTACAATCCATCTGTCTAGACAAATTTATAAATTGCTAAATACTTCTTCCTTTATAATGTAGTACTCAAATTTAGTGGCTTCACTAGCTCCACCTTATAACTACTACTAGGAAATATTACATTGTAAAAGTCATAGGGATACTTATATCTAACAATATTGAAAGAATTCTATTTGGTTCTGATACTCCAACAAAATTTATCAATTAGTCTTAAATTGAATTTGTCAAAAAAAATATCTAACATGTTGAGTATTAAGAAATAGATAATTGTCTACTTGTTTAACATGAATTTATTGTTATCTTATTTTCCAGGTTCTTGAAGTGTAAAAAGTGGTCCAAAAGTGGTGTTTATGAATTGAAGTGTCCTGCGTTCCAAATCCAGGTCGAGCGGTGGTTAAATTTTTTTTTATGGGAGACAAATTTATGGAAAAATGTAATATATTCCATGTATATGGAGAGACAAATTTATGGAAAAATGTAATATATTCCATGTATATGGACAAATGTATTCTGAGAAAATTAACTGGTTCATGGTTTTTTTAGTATCATTAATACATTATGGTGTTGTCTAATTGACTTTTATCTTCTTCTTCTTCTTTTTTGTTGAAAATGCCTCAGATAGGCGTACAAATCATGCATAATTATTAATTTACATCCATAAGCTACATAAATTACGAATCTACTGCACTCCCAATTGGTACATATAGTAGCTAAAAGCATTTGTGATCTTCTACATATGGAAGGATATGCACACTGATATAAACTCCATAGTGGATGTGAACATATGATGAAGGTACACTGTAAACACTAAAATCTCTGGTAATTCAGTCACAGTTACAGTGGCTCTCTATGAGAGGGCAGTCACCAGGCATATCAAGCAAAATCTTATGGTATTGTTGAAATTTATGGCACCCAAAAATTTAAACATTTAGCAGCAAAGGCTTCAATAAGTGGCACTGCTAAAATTTGTCTCACATTATCGATATAATCGAAGTTTATATTGTTCACATGATCCTGCATATAAACATAGCAATAGTAAGAAGATTATATTTCATGTGATGATGAAACAGGTGAAGAAGGATAAAAGATGTGATATTCCAAAAGAATGGGTTTCCAAGCATTATTTCATCAGAAAACTTATAACTACAGTAAATAATATGAATAAAATTTTAAATAGGTAGCAGAGAAACAACAAAAACATCCCTATTGTTCACTCTTTATAGAAATGAGGAGGTAACAAATAAGAACTTACAGATAAGAACAAACAAGTTTAAGCATCTTGTCCCCTGCCTCTGACCACACACAATGCCTGACATCTCTGCTTTGCTGCTATTGCCACATGAAAATATATCTACATATATAAAAGAGAAAGGAGCTAAAATCCATAAAAACATATTCCATTCATTGCACCATATTCCAAGGTTGTTATTTTAATAAATATAGACAGTTATAGCTAGCTATATTGCCCTAGTAGCAGCTACCACTGTGTCTAATTGTGTTTTTTCTATTCACATTTGTTAATAAATTGCATAATCATGTCCAAAGCATCCTCTCTATTGGTGGGTATGGGGTATAATTAAATCCAATTATGTATAACTTTATGCTAATATTTTTTCATGATGATTCTCGTATTAAATTTCAGACTTGTCTGTTCATAGCGTTGTCTCTGTTTTGCTGAGTCATATTTACTGTGGAGCTCTGTGGAGCTTTCCTTATCTATAACTGGACAAGCAACTGACACACATGATAATATTCAGTCAAAATTTTTTTTGAACCTCTTTATATTTTGGATATTCCAGTCTAAATGTATACATAATTTACGTTTATGTCTAGCTAAGTAGCTGACCTTGCATTAACAATAACACTACAATTTCTATTTTGATTCTGATTAACTGGATTCGTACATTATTTATAGAGACCTAATATTATTGACCATTCTCAAAGGTCAGAATTTTATGGATTGTAGCTTCTAGAATCTCATACCAAATATGGTGAAATTTTGTCCTTGCATAGCTTCAAGTGTATTCTTACCACTGCATCACATCTCACAGAATTCTGATCAGTCAGACAAAAGTTATTTACAATTTATGTATACTTGTAATTTTTAATCAGTCTTAAGTATTAGACTGAAAGCTACTTTGTATGTATTAAACTGATAGAAGAGTTATACCCTATGAAATGGGAGAATATCTCCAAATAGCCCCAAAAGTAACGCTATCAAATAATTATATACATATATGTGTTTGATTCACTATATATACTCCATTTTGTCACTAATTCTCCATTGAGGCCTTGGTTCACTAGTAAGGTTGACGGAATATTATGTCATCTACCATCATTCCATTCTCATCATGGTTTTCCTTGTCCGAATGTCATGGAAGAAACAAGATGAGATGTGTGCAAACCTTAAGTCACTTCACCAAATAGATACCCTATAGACCTAACACTAAATCTGAAACCCTGGTTTTCCTTGTTTGAATGTCATGGAAGAATCAAGATGAGATGGGTGCAAACCTTAGGTCACTTCACAAGATAGATACCCTTTAGACCTAACACTGAATCTGAATAAAGTCTATGTCATACTTGCAAAAAAAAATTGCTCTGTTTCGTCTTGTGAGATAAACTCCTGGTCTCTGTACCATTTACTGATATAACATATAAGTGATCCTTGATATTGGCCACAAATATAAACTTTTTACTCAGATATTGTAAGTTGATTTTAAATGACGCACATACACAATCTTTAAGTTACTATTTTGAGCCACATATAATGAGGTGGTCATCAAGGAAAATATAGTTTGATCCACATAGAATGAGGTCATCATCAAGCAAAATTTCCTTTCATATTTGTTCTTGTAAATTTGGTTTAAAATCACTCTATAGTGGGATTAAAGGGGCAAATAATTCATACGAGAAATGGATACCCCAACGCAGATACACACACATATATATAGCCATAGTAACATGACCTTACATCATGACCTGTTGTTATGGCTAACTACTGATGTCATTATATTTCTAATATATTAGCCAATGGCCCCACAGCATGACCTATTGTTATGGCTAACTACTGATGTTATTACATTTCTAATATATTGGCCAATGGCATTGTGGTCTTATAAAGGAGTGAACTGAGTTAACCTGTTATGTTTC
This sequence comes from Pinus taeda, assembly GCA_000404065.3. Lineage (NCBI taxonomy): Eukaryota > Viridiplantae > Streptophyta > Pinopsida > Pinales > Pinaceae > Pinus > Pinus taeda. The sequence goes on from APFE030406347.1 coordinate 96,354, forward strand.
CTGATTAAAAGACAAATATGATGTTATTCTCTAATCTATCTGCCTAATCACTTGACTTGGTTTGTCAAAAGTTAAAACATCAATAGACTTTATCACACATTTTTGACTTGGGATGGACAATGGTTGGAGAATACATGAAATATACAGGTTGATGCTTCTTTTGCGGTTATGATTTTGAAACATTGATAGATTGCAGAGTTTCATTTTTTCCTTCCATTTCAGTTGTTGAATGCTTCAATCTTATGCCTTGTTAATTTTTTGCGCTTAGTTGTAGGAATTATAAGGCGTTCCTGCATTTCCTTCTAGTAAAATGTTGAGGTCAAACTGAGAAAACTACTTGTTTTCATTCACAATTGAATATATGTTTGATTGATGCAGAAAAATGTTAATTGTCTCAGAAGTGCATTTTTAAGTGGTATACTCATCTTGCACATGAGATATGATGCAGAAAATTGTTCATTACCTGGGAAGTTCATTTTATAAGTGGTTTACACAACCTGCACATCAGCCCTAACCTTTTAGGCCCTAGACAAAATTAAACTCATTTTAGGCGAGGTGTTGGCAACTATATTATGCTTGCCTTTATGCAATCTACAGAATTGAAAACATGAATCATGATCAAATCTCAATGTGCATTCGTTTTAAATTTTAATAGGAGCAAGTTTGTCACTATAATGGTCGCTTGAATATCATTATTCTTTTATGTATTTCTTCCTTGGTTGCACTTTTCTAATTTCCAATTTTATATGCTTAACTATTGTTTGTTTGACAAGTTTTGTCTATGTATCTTTTATCTTTTACAGATGGGAGAACTGAAAAAATTAGTTGAAGAAGGGAAAATAAAATACATTGGACTTTCCGAGGCTTCTCCATCAACAATTCGAAGAGCTCATGTTGTTCATCCTATAACAACAACTCAAATAGAGTGGTCCTTGTGGAGTAGGGATATAGAGGAAGAGATTATTCCAACTTGTAGGTACAGGATGCTTCAGAGTTCATACTTTCCATGTCGCCATTCACCTAATTTTAGAAGTTTCAAACTGAAAATTAAACATTTCATTGCAGGGAGCTTGGCATTGGAATTGTGCCATGTAGCCCTCTAGGGCGGGGTTCTTATCTGTTAGAGAAAAGTTAATTGAGAATTTAGAAGATGGTGATTTCAGAAAGGTATTTTGCATCTATTATTCTTACTTTGTATATTTTAGCTTTATGAATAGTTTTGGTTTTTTTATAGATGTTTGTTTTCATCTACACATAAACTTTCTATGTTTCTACTGTTTTCCATGTTATATGAAATAGAGATATAGCTTAAAAAGACATCATAAATGCTCTCCCAGCCTTTCCATCTTTTTCATTTTGTTTTCCTTACATTCCAGATAGCGAGTTGTGGATCAAGTTGAGGACATATCTTTGATTTTGTTTCCTATTTGTAACGCACCTTTTGTTTTGTTTTATTGCAATTTATGCCAAGGTTTAGTAAAGAGAATCTTGAACAAAATAAGGTTGTATTTGAGAGGATATGTGAAATAGCTTCAAAGAAGGGGCACTCCCCCTCCCAACTATCACTTGCTTGGGTTCAACATCAGGGAAATGATGTTGCACCGATACCTAGGACAACCAAAGTGAAGACCTTAGAAGAAAACATAGGTGCTCTTTCTGTTGAGTTAACACCCTTGGAGATGAAAGAAGTAGAAGATTTGGTGTCCTTAGCTGGTGTCTTTGGAGATCGATCTAGTGATATGGTCTTAACATGGATGAACTCAGAAACACCTCCCCTGTTTTCATGGAAAGATGTAGTATAATGTTTTTTAACACATGCTTATGAAATCTGTGAAATATTTCATGTACGGAGGGATAGCTCTTCTAAGGCATATATTGTTTTTCCCTCTTCTCAATAATAAAGATGCCATGTCTTTCTATCTTAAACATAAATTTAGTATTTTCTAATTATTCTATTTGTTTGAACCTGATTTTTTTAATCATAATTTAAGTAACTTTTGAATGTACATTGACTCATTTGGATCATGATCATGATTCAAGTAATTTTAGTGATATAAATTTAAAAAATAAAACAATTAAAATACTTCATTACATTTCACTTTTCCATTTTAATCAATTAAAAAAATATAGAGATGCCATGTCTTTTTATATTAGACGAGGAATTAACTTGGTGTTGTGAGCATAGCACTTCTCTGTATATGTTATATGTTGGATTTATGTTTTGATTCAAATGTGGAGCATGTACAAAGGCCATTGGCTGAAGTAATGTGAAGTTAATTAGTTGCTTCTTGGTTTGGGATGACTACCATTATAACTAACTCAAGAGTATATCGATAACATATGATTCAGTAAAAATCCAAAAACTTTTGGAGCCACACCCACTTTTTGAGGGTCTCACGCTTCATACTCTTTTAGCCTTGTCAGAACGGTCCCAGTTTCATTAGGGATTTGAACTTGGTGGAGAGAGTGCAAGATCTACTCCCACCACTTCAACCATTGCTACTCAACGCAAGGGTTTGTTAATCAATATGAAAAATACCAAAGGTTTGACAGAGCACTAAAATGATGAAATGCTCTTACAATCAATTATCCCTCTACTATAGTTTGAAGTGTAGGCCATTGAATTTGTGGAATTGTTCCCAATGAGAGCTAGACACATTTTACATTTCTTTTTGTAACTTGTTAAAAACATGTGTTGTTGAGGCCATTGTTATTGGGTCTTCACCAATGTCAGGTATTATGGCTCTCGCTATGGTGATTGACACTGAAAGCAAGTGGAGAGTTGATAAGGTCCTTTCCTTTTGCTCTAATATATGTTTAGTATAGGATCATACCCAAACATACCCAACTTAACGATTTTCCTTGCCTTGGTTGGAGTGATGCAAAAATGAAATAGAATGTAAAGTTGGTTGCATTTTCCTTATTAGCTTGCTTATTTATCATTTATGAGGGAACTAAGCAAAAGAAAGGTGTATATTAGAGAGAGAAAAAAACAGTAGTCTAAGAAGGGGTAAGAAGCTGTCTTTTTTGTCATTGAGGGATATAAATGCTAGATGCAGAAACATAGAAACCCTTACAGTTATCCTTTAGCTAAATGGGTCTGAGTCTAGAAATCATTAGCACCTACAAAAGCTAAATTTTCCATTTGTCCTTGAAGAGAAAGTTCTTACTGCAGAAAATAGTAAAGAAGAGGTTTCCAAGGGCCTTGTATGTGTGTGCACTGCTAGAAGGAAAATAAAACTCTCCCCCATTTTTTGATCACTTGCTACTTTGTTATCTCCAAAATATTGTCTATTGGGGATGAGGAGACGAGAAATCTCTGGACCCCATTGGTTATGGGCCACATTCCATGTTAGGGAATTACCAGAAATGAATTCCTTAGCAGATTGGTTCAAAAGCGGAAATATGGTGAAGGGAGCATATTTCAAAGAATGAATCAGTGTTTTCATTAGCATGTATGAGGAACATAGATGGAATATAGTTGACAGTTGGAAGGATCTTCCTTATTAGATTAAATTGTTTTATTAATAATTTAAAGGGGATACCATTGGAATGATAAGTACATTGATTGCAACAGATCTGCTTCACTGACATAAAAAGGAATATATCAAAATGGAGTTGAGCTGAACATCAAAAGTTCGGAAATATAACAGATTTCTAGCAAGAAATTCACTGCAATGGATTTCGTTATATTCAATTTATTACAAAATGCTAGAATTGTTTCCTCAAGACCGTGGAAATTGCCACATTATTGAATAATACTTCCCTGGTGCTTCTAGACAATCATTTCATGTAATGATGCTTATACAAAAGGTAAATTAATCTATCACAACTTTTTCACTTACTATACAACTAGAAGTTGGAAAACCATGGACTAGAGAAAATGCAAGACTTCAACCATGACCATCACTTCCATGATGTGTTTTACAACAAAACATATTTGTATAGCAGACCAATTTCCAACCAACCAACCATAATAGTTACCACCCCTCCCAACAAGCTTGAAATATAAAAATTTAGTCAACTGGATTAGAAATTATATGAGGATCTTAGATAAACATTGTGTGCTTGGTTGAGAATTGTGTGCTGGGCAAGCGACCACATTGTGTTCTTGGCTGATAATTTATGTCTTCCACATTGAGGTTCAATGCATGGACAATCCTGGTTGGAAGAAGAACTGTAGAACAACCTGAAAAAAAGAGTATCGACGTTAAAATTTTCAAAATTAATCAAGATAGTTAACACTTTATCAAGAGCATAAAAGATAGTTAACACTTTATCACAAGCATAAAAGGACAAAACATCATTCAGTGAACATCAACAAATCATGAAGAGGGCATGTTTAAAATAACATAACAATCTACTACGCTATCATATACTATTCCATGGAGGCAAAATCAACTTGATGAAGTCATGAAAATCCAATAAGATCTTTGACTAGAGGCAAGGAATCAAAAATCCAACAACAAAAAATGCAATGATAAGGTCCGAACCTCATTGGCCTTTGATCATCTAACCAAAACTTTATAAAGATGTAAAATATAAAGATCTATAAATCTAATAAACATCGAACCATGAACGTAGGTATGAGAACATAGTAACTACATGTTTAAGTATAAAAATCAAACATGTTGCATGAACATAAATAAGTAAAGAGATTCTATTTGACAACGAGCAAATTTTTCAGTGACCATGAACAGATTATGGAAAAGGCATTTTCATAACAACATAACAATGGGAAAACATAAATATGCTTATCATATGATAAAGGGCCACCCAACGACACCATGATAACCTCAATTATCTATTCTTTATGCATACCTCATTGATTCCCACTAGAGTTCAAGTCCTTCCATAGATGATCAGTCATGGTAGAAGATGATGCTTCTCCACTTATTCTATAGTTACCTAGAAAAATGTCAAACGTTATTACAAAGAAATTTTATAGAGCATCAAGGTATATATGCACACACAATTAAAAAGTGTCAAATGTACTTGGCATGGCAGGTAATGTTGGATGGTCTTGCATCTCTCTTTGGTCTTGGGTTATCGCCGTGGTTGGGTATTGTTGCATCTCTGTAAAAATAAACATACCACATGTTAGAGAATAGTGATGATTAAATAATTAAATCTAAAATCATGACTATTCAACAAATGAAACTAACTTGGAACCATAGACACGACATTATTTGGCCGATGACGTCCTCGCTTATTGAGGTATCGAAACTCAAATGGTTCATATTCTGATGGATCAACATTTAAATCAATTTCCAAACCACTGTTTTTCTGTTGCTTCTTCTTTTCTTTGTGGGGCTAAGGAAACTCTTCTTTCTCTTCAAAGATGGATCAAGAGAACCCAATCCAGGTGTGAAGTCAAAATCAGTAACGTGCAAATTATTGGCTTCATCCAACATTTTTTTAAGCATACCAGTCAACTGGATTGTCTTTGCCAAAGTAGTAGGAGGGTTATTGAAAATGAGATGTGTATAGCTAAACAACTCCTCCCTTGCCAAATGAAGTGCCTCGGCATCTGCATCAACAACATTTGTGGCCATAAGAGTAGCATCGACATTTGCATCATGGTTTTGAGGCTCTATATTGATCTTAGGTGGGTCATTTCATATGTTATCCTCTGCAGGCTGATGAAGCAATGGATTTGAATTATCCGAGTGGAAATACAACCAATTAACCTTTATGGCATGCTTGCAAATGTTTCCACGGATAGACCATGTACATTCACACGTTATAAAATCCTTACGATACCAGGTGACAAGGTATTTTTTACCTCGATCTGTCTGACTTCTCACCCAATAAGCACGGGTTATGTTCTCATGAGGACAACAATCAGTGTCCATAATTTTTCTTGCTCATTCCACTGATGATTCTAGCTACTTTTCTCTCTTGTAGTTGTTTAGAAATCCTTCTTCTTTTAAGATTTCCTTGAACCGATAACAAGGTTCAACTGTTGTTAGTAACATATGCAGTAACCAATCCATCCTCCGGGCACATTTTTTCCTTCTATCAGATAGAAATGTTGTTTTTAGGTAACAATGGTATGACTCAACAGCATTATTGGTCTCTTGATTTGCATGAGGAAACTCCCAACAACCTTTAACCCACATACCTAATTGCAAATAGAACGATGTCAGTCTCACTATATCACCTTTATAAAAGAAAAAAAATGCATATAATACAAAAAATAATGTTTACTTACGAATCTTATCTCCAGTGACCCATTTTTTGTTGAAATAGTCTAAGAACTTCTCTTCATCTGCAAACTTGATAAAAAATTGATTGATTGCATCTTCCACTTCATAATTGAGAGTGTGTTTCATGATGAAACCTAACTCACTGAACATCTCCTTGTCTTTTATGGAACTAGTGGCCAACCGATTGACATTTTTCAACCAAGCCCTCCGTACATGCCAAATGCATAAGATCACATCACAATCTGTGATCCTCCTGCCATATTCAATCCATTTTAGTGTGGTATTTTTAGAAAAAATGCAAGTTTGGTTATATCATGACAATGTTAAAGTTACCTCAAGGCATTGATTTCAGCCAGTGCATCATCAACCATGAAAGCATTGACTTTCCAATCAGGACGGATTTGGAAACACTTGTGCATGAGCTGCTCCAGCCATATTGCAATATCATCTGATGTGTTTCGTGATGCCACGACCCATGCAACAGGCACCCCGCTTTGTTGTTCATCAAATGCCACGAGTGTATACAACTGATACTGTCATTTTCAACATTACATAAATTCAAATACAAGTTATTAATCATTTTGAATGTATACAACTTAAATAAATATATTCCATAAGTCATTGGCATCTGAGTTACCCCGTATTTATTGGTGTTAAATGTTGAATCCATGGCTATTAAGCTATTGTGCGATAGCTTGACCATTGTCTCCAACATCCACTTTGTTTGAATCCCTATTATAAAAGGGACCTCCACACCATTGGGCTTTTGGTAAAAGAAAAAATCTTCCCGATGCTTTTGATACCAAAGGCTTACACTCATTTCATCCTTTTTGTGAAGTTGATAATTTCTTTTTGCCAACCTATTATAAATGTTTACAATATCTTTCCTGCATAAGAAAAAATCTCTATTTCGAGCTGCCACATCGATGTCAACATGTCTCTTAATGTGGGTTCTATACACTACATCAATAGGCACTCCCAAAAAGAAACAACTCTCTACATATGCAACAATGTCCCTTGAAAGCTTTGGCCTATGCAAGGCCCTGGTCTCACCTGAAGTGTCACATTGACCATGACAAGCCCAACCTTCTCCATCTTCATGTTCATACATATTGAAAGTTAATATTGCTCTATCAGGAATTTCATGCATAACTTTCATAATAAAGTGGCATTGGCAACCCCTCTTCTGCACAAATGAGGTCCTTCGTTTAGCTGAAAGATTTCCTCTTTTGTCCTCTGGGCCAAATGAACAATGATAACTACACCAAAAATTTAAATTGTTAGTACATACAAAGAAAGATAACCTTGGTTTCAAAAGATTTAAACAATATATATTTTAAATACTCACATATCATATTGCAATGCAGCGGTAGCTCTTTCTTTTGGTTTTTTTTTTGTTTTTCGTATGAATTTACATGGAGCAATAGGATTTTCTTCCTCTCCTTTGATAAAGTCAGCAACTCGTCGTAATGGGATTACAGCAACTCGATCAATACTATTGTTTTTTTTATTTATTTCTGTCCACACCAAGTCTCTACTTGAGAACGTCATTTTGCCTTTGAGGTCTTGCACCTCAAGATCCATGATATATTGCCATTTGCTTCGCTTGCCCATTTTGAACTGATCTAGTCAAATAATATGCAAGGACATCAAAACCGAAATTTCAATCTTAGCAAGTTATCCAACATATATATATATATATATATAACCTCTTTTATGCTTTTTTTGAAGTCTAAAATATAAATCACTCAATAATGACAAAAATAAACAGCACAAAAGGATGCAAAAAATTTGGGATGCAAGCATTTCCTTTAAGATGTTGCTTCTTGCCTCATTCACTTTGAACTAGGCATTCCTCAAAGGAAAGATTCCTTTGACAACATGAACAGATGCAATCCAATGAATGTTGGCCATGTTTTTTTAGGCTGACCATTTGCTAAGTAGGACTAGACTTGAATTAAAGGGTTTTCTACAATGTATGTTTACATCACAACTCTACTAGTAGTCTGTCCTCAAATATTCTCGGTGCTGCCATAATATATGTGAAATTTATAGCAAGCAATCATTACACTCACATTCCACTACCCGTGGCAAAAGAGATGTGTTAGAACAAAGAAAAGGCCCTATTGTGCCTTGTGGCATTCATGTTTAAAGTAGCTCTCCACTGGAGGCATTGTTGTTGACTAAGCAATAGTATAGCCTGGCCGCAAAACAGTTACTTTATTTTCTACTTCATATAACCCTCAGGGAATAGTGAAAAAGTAAATTCAAAAATCAAAAAACTAGAAATACACTGCAACACCATCTAAGCCATATTAGTCAACCCAAGAAATCAATGGAAGAAAATAATAGAGAGCCAACCCATTAACCAACAGATTTACTTAGGTATAATATAATCATCAAGAAGAACCACTATGTTAGTTTCACTCTTTAAACATCTAACAAAGGCATAATCAAAACCAATGAAAACCACTACATTCCAACTACCACCATTCACAGAGTACTGATAGAGCTTCAAGAAAATTAAAAGACCATTGTCACATGCTTCTTACCCAGATATCAATTTTCTTTATAAAGTAAAAAAATCCCACCTTTCATTTCTCACAGGTTTCATAGAATCTCCCTACCCCATATATCAACTTGTTTTAGAAGGGGAACAAAATCCCACTTATATATTTTCACATGTTAAATAGAAATTCCTGAGGATTCTCCAATGCTATTGAAGTAATAAAGCTCTCCCCTACTTAGAGAAATAAGAGGGTTGGAGTATATAGAATTATGAAAAGGTTGGACCATTTTCTTATATCATACCTCCTTTTAGATGAAGCTATCAGATCCAAATTCAACCTTATGTGGAGGGGATTCTGACCACTCCCTTGTAATACTAGAATTGGCTCCTATAAAGAAAAGACCCCTCATCACTTCAACCTAAATCCTGAATGGTTAAGGAGGAAAGATATGTCAAGAAACTAAAGGATGCATGGATTCTCTCAGGGATCAGCTTCCGTACAATTTGAGGAGTACCTCAAAAGGACTAAACAGGTCCACTGATTTGGCAATTTACAAAATACATAAGAAGGAGAGATTACTTAAGGAAGTGGAGGAAAAACTAGAATCCCTGTACAAAAGTGATTGTTTTTAATTGAGCCACAAAATTATAGGTGAATGAGTTGTAAGCAAAGAAGAGGGCACTAGTTTTGGATAAAGAAAATTCCTAGAGTCTAAAAAGAAGGGCATTATGATGGAGATTCAAAGAGGAATCCTATACAGGCTACATTTTGATGGAGATTCAAAGAGGAATCCTAGAAAGGCCAAGATGGGTTCATGGCCTTCAAGATGTACTTAAGCTCAAACCTGAGGATAACAGAAAAAGAAATCAGGAGTGATTGATGCTAAAAGTTATCATGGTTGTTGTACAATCCCTACAATTCCTTGCTATTGGAATGCTTCCAGGCATTGACATGAAATGCATTTGTTTTTTATGGAAGAGATTTTGGGCAATGGCAAGCATTGTACACATGGACTTGTGAAAGCAAATCTTGGCTACGTGGTTGTGACCAAGGAATGCCGCCTTCCAAATTTGCCCAGGGATTGAAACTAGCTCCATTTATTTGAGTTATTAGGGGCAAGCATGTCACAAGCAGGAATTGAACTTGGATGTGATCGCTAACAACACCCAATTTTAACCACCCATACTAGACTCCATTGATTGGCATGAAATGGTTGACTATCAACTAGTTTGCAATAGTATTTTTGTTGTTTGCTACAATAGCCATTGCTTGCTAAAGGGCATTCACTTTTTCATATAATACTCAACAAATTCATAACTTGGCTTGTGGAAGTTTGATTTGTGCCCTTCTATTATGGAGGGGGCTAGGTTGAAAAAGAGAACCCAAATAGTAGTTTGCCTTAGTTGTGTGTGAGAACATAAGAAATGCATTGATCCCCAAAAAACAAGATACTAATACATGTTTGTGTAATGTTCCGGGGAAATTAATTGCCTAAGGGACAAAATAGCATATCAATCCCCATAAGCTACAGTCCTTAATAAAGGGGAAAACCACAGAATACCCAATGTCTGGGTGAATTTTGGGGCAACTGGGTGAAGAAACCCAAAAGTGGGGTCTGGAGTAAAGTTTACTTAATCAATTAAGAAGAAGAGACCCCTCTAGGGAATCTATAAAGAAAAGAGGGATGAATTCATTTTAGAGCATCATAGTGGATCAATTCATTTGTTTTTTTAGCATTAGCTCTGAGGGTTTTAAGACCCTTTTTCTTCTCATCAATTTCGGTGGTGAAATATTCCACCCTAGTTGACACCATTCTATCTTTTCTCTCTGTTCTTGCACATAAAAAAAACTCTCTGGAGAAGCAACAAAATTCTGTGGTTTTTGATTCTTGTTTGGCACAAGAATACTGATCTGAAAAGGCAACAAATCTCTTTTTTTAATTCCTGGTTCTGCAATAGGTCTACAATCTGGAGGCAACAAAGGTTTTTTTATTTCCTGAACTTGTTTTGGCATAGATTATTGAAGGGGACTTTTGTTCTAGAATCGTTAGCAAGTCAAGTGAATATGTTCTGGGCAACGTTCATCTCCAACAATCAATTTGAAGTCAACTGTAAGGAACAACGGGTGTTTGGGGTCAGAATCATAGTGGAGCTTATGGCCAATTGTTCCTGAAGTCACACGAATCTACTCCGTGATATTAGATAATTCTCTGAGGGAGACACATAGCTTGAGGACAAGGCAAAATTTCTTTAACAAATGTGCATGTTCCAGTAGCTGCCAAAACCATTCGAAAGGATCAGAAAACCTAACATCCTATAGGGCTGGGCCACCCTAAGCATCTTGGGAGGCACTGGACTGTGGTTTTCTGAAGGAGCAGAAGTGCCTAAGACGAGCAGGGACGGAACAAAGTGTGGAGCCCTCACAGAAGGTGGAGCCAGGGCTTGACGCATTGAGTCAAGCTGACACACAGCCAGGAGTTAGGTGCAAACCTTGATCTAGTTTATGGGAGAAGTGTGAATATCATATTATCGGAACATACCTGAAAATTACAGTAACTAGGGTAGGACTGAAGCAACAGGTCTAAGGCAAGCTAGGGTATTTTGTTTTTGTTTTTTTTTTTTTGTATCAAGTCGGATCACTATTGTATTGATTTATTTCATTAGGAGTTGAGTGGATTACATTGGGCACATTCTCCTGTTGAATTTCAAACTTGAGAATTATATTGGACTGGTTAATCTAGTGGACACCGTTGGCTAATATGTAATGTTGTGCTATAATGTGGACTGTGGATGTTAAAGTGTATAATTGCTTTAGAGTTTATCTTGTGAATGGAAATGAATATTGTTGAGTAAAATAGAAATTGATTTGATTAGATACCCTAGAGAAGAAAAATTGTTGCTATAGGATAAAATCCTAGGGAAAAATTACCTTAGTACACTACAGTGGTATTAGAGCATAAATCCTGCCAGCCTGGATGGTAATTAAAAATGGAACCACCGAAAGCAAATTTTTGGCAAAGGTATGCAGAGTCTTGGAGAAAGCTGGAAGAGTAGCAAGCAGAGACTTTAAGGAAGACGGAAAAGCAGCGAGAAGAAAACATCAACAGGCTGCAAGAATGGAACAGAAGATTAGAAGAATATAACAAAATGCCACGACATCTAAGAAAGAAAAAATGGAACGACTTCTGGAATAATGGCAAAAAAAACAAAGCAAGCGGCACTGATCATGAGCCCAGGCCTGAAAAATAAAGTGTAAGGAAATTTGAAGCAAAGACCAACACATGGACATGGTTGCATCCCCCTAAAGAGGAGGTTGGAAATCAACCAGACTTATTTGAAAGAAATGAAGATGTGATTGATGAACAACTGTGGAACAAATATCAGGATTGTCGACCAGAAAATCCAAAAGAAAAAGTTGAGAATGAGGCATCTGTCCAGGATACCATGACAGATTCAATGGAACTCAGAGCGAAGCAGGATACAAGCTATAGTGAAGCAGAATGCCAACCTTTGGAATATTTTCCCTCCTACGCTAAAAATATTTCCAAGTGTCAATCTGAGAAAGACATTCTATCAAATTTCCCACAAGATAGAAATGATTTTGCAAAGAATAGATGTAATGGCAAAGGTCAAACCTTCCGAGACATTCATGTTTTACAAACCTTTCCATGTGAAAGTTCTGTCACTCATCTGAACAACTCCATACAAGGAACATAAATGAGTTGCATGAATGGTCCAAGCACTTCTAATTTTCTGTTGCAAGAAGAAAGGAAGTGCACACCACAAGAAGTGAGAGCAAACATTGCTTCCACCTCCTGTCACAAGCAAGTGGCCTCTAGCTATCGGAATGTATCGGGTAGGCAAAGCTCAACTGAGATAGAACAAACATTCACGAAACTAGGAGATGATGATGATATCTTGCAGAGCATTGATATTGATCAGATTGTTTCATACACTATCAATTAAGCACAAACCCTAGTGTCACTTTTTCCGGTACTAGAAAACAATTATATTTTATGGAAACTTGTGTGCATGGTTCAAGCAATCCGATACAAGATGAAGAAAATTATATTTGCAGTCATGATGTGCAGGTAACTCTCTGTGCAGAAGCAACAATACATTTATGGAAGATGAAAAAGGTGGAAGGTATGGAAACGAATCTGAATGAAGATGATATCATCGATAGTGGAGTTGATTGGTTGAGCTGCTTTCCAGAAACAACTACTACTTTAGAATGCCTTAGTTTTGAATGTTTGGATGACCCGATGAATATTGATGCAATTGAAAAATGGGTGGCATGTTGCTCGTCTCTAAAAGAACTGAGGCTGAATAGAACTATGTCTATAGTACAGTTGCATCGACTTGTGTTGAGAGCTCTACAACTTAACCTTTAGGAACAAGCTGTTTCTCCTATGATTTTAGAGCAAGTAACAACTCTTCATGGTGCTTGCAACAATTGCAAGTCACTTCAGTGTTTGTCAGGATTTTGGGGAGTTATTCTTGAGTATCTGCCAACAATCTATTCTGTTTGCAATAACTTAATGGAGCTGAACTTCAACGATGTTGTTATGGGTAGCAGGGAGTTGGAGAAGATTGTTTGCAATTGCCCAAAATTGTAGCATCTTTGGGTTTTAGACACAGTGGAAGATGATCTTATTGACAAAGAGGCTGCCCCCCCTGTAAATAACACTGAAGATGTGGTAGATAGAGAAGACAATGGTATGTTATAGCAAAAAGTTAAAAATATCAGTGTGGATATGAAAACTGAGAAGCAAGTGCAGAATAAATTTGTTGATAATGTTACAGCTTGCTCACAACTTGGGAAAAATGAGATGAATGTTGAATATGAAAACCAAAACAGAGGCCAGTTAGAGAGTTTCGTATCAATTGAAAGACAACATCAAGGTACAACTAGACAATCCAATAGTCAATTTGCAACAAGCTTGGACTGAAGTTGATGACAATCAAAGGCGAAAAGAAGGAAGAATGATGAAGGTCGTGCACCCATGCAACATTGCCTTCACTGGTCCTCTATGAATCAATACTATGAAGAAGAACCTTTATTCTGCCATGTGAAGCCACCTCTGTCCATCAAATTTGTAGTTTTCCACTTCAGTACAACGGAGAAAAATGAAATTCTGGATATTGACACCTCCATCAACTGGCTGATCCATGACCTTAAGAGTCAGAAATTTGGCAGAATCTACCTGCCAAATACTTGGTGGTTTGCAGGGGAGGAAGACAAAGGGGAGAATCTTAACAGGATGGTCATGCAACTCTCCACCCTAGCTGATGTATATGTTAATGATGTGTTTGGCTCATGGCAGCCTCATCGCTCCACAAACCATATTATGAAATACCTTCCCTCATATGCAGGACTATGCATGCAGGGCAAACTTCATCATGTGCAATTGAGAGAATCTACCAGGTAAAGGAACGAATCGGAAAAGATTAAAATTGCATCGATAGTTGTGCAATGCAAATATTTTTTTACGACGCAACAATACAGATCAAGTTTATTTGGGATTTGCAGAGAATTGAAATTTAAACAGTGAAACAAACCTGGTGTGTTAGTCCAGTCTGACCTCGGTGGCGAGCAGCAGAGCGGGTGGCAAGCAGCAGAGCCGAGGAATTGCAGAGCGGGAGGCGCCTAGTCGAGGAGGAAGGTGAGTGAGCAGATCGCGATCGGAAATTTCAGGATGCCAGCAATGATTCGATCAGCGTGGAAAAATCAGGGAGTGAATCCCGGAGCGGAGGAAGGGGGTGCTTGAGTAAATCAGGGAGTGAATGCGGAGCGGAGGAAGGGGTGGCAGAGCGAGGGGAGCGTGGCGGAGGGCAGAGGGATTGCCGGCGGCCGGAGCCGGACAATTTTCCGGGCGGCGACGGAAACCGGGCAATTCCTCCGCCCAGATAGACTACTCCTATTTTAAATACTAAAATTCGAGACTAGAGTTAGTGATTAAATTGGCCATGGAATTTGATATTATTACTTATATATTTTATCTATAAATTTATAGTAAAACTTCTAAAAATTACACATGATTTTTTTATTTACAAATTTAATCCAAACACCAAAACTCTGAAACCAAAATATCTAATTGACATATTTATCGGAAATTTTGAATTTGTTGCCTATAAACATATAAACATTTTGCTGGAAAGTTCGCTGTTGTTATGTTATAACAAGGCGGTAAGAGGCTCGTGACGCACTTATAATAAGGAGGTAAGAGGCTCGTGACTCTGTTAATCTCAATGCACGATAGATTTATTTTGGTCTTTCAACCATTGATGGATTTGTGACAGATGTTGAATTGAGGCCTTTTCGGGAGAACCCACAGAGAGATGTAATGGAATTCATCATCATTCAGCTAGGCGTACTTTGTTTATTCAAAGTTTCAGATAAACATCTACAAAGTTTTGGTTAAGCCAACATTCACACTGTGAATAAATATTTTGTGAATTTGACTTCAAACTTTGAAAGTGGAGCACTCTATTCAGTTCAGGTCACGCCAACGATAAGTGGACACAATTGACTTACCTTTTTTGCTGCATTTTGTAAAAACAAGGTGACTATTTCATTTGTCCCTAGGTGTTAGACTTTTTCCAATGGCTTTTAATATGTAGTCTCTCAATTCTTACTTTTTCATGTGGCTTTTAATATTTAGTATTTGGTTTGCCATCCTTATCTAGGTAATATATTTCTGAAATATGACCATGGAATATTTTCAGAATCAAATTCAACTTTTTTAATTTTGATTCTTTCAAATCTCTAAAACTTTAATTTTGCATTTTTGATTTTTAAAATTCAGTGTTTGTGTATTGATAGTGAATATAGAAATATTGAATATTAAAGAGTGAAAATGAGATTTTAAATATTTATAAAAAATAAAGGTTAAGTAAGTTGAACTTGATGGCAGATTTTAAAAATATTCTAAAATTTATTAAAATTAAAAATATTTCAAAAATTTGCAATTTAGATAAAATGTTACCTATTTATAAGATCTAAAGTTATTTTCAATAGATAATAATTGAAACTTTATTTTTTCCTTTAGATTTTTTATATTTAGTATTTTTGTATTTATATAGAAATACAGAAATTTTGAATATTAAAAAATAAGGTACAAAAATAAACTTATAGATATCTGACAAAAATTAAGATTAAGTTGAATTTGATTGCATATTTTGAAAATATTCCAAAATTCATTAAATTCCAATTCCAAAATATTTCAAAAATCTATGATTTAAGTAAAAATTGTCCATCCATAAGATCCAAAATTATTTTTTAATAGATAATAGTTTCCAAAATTAAAAACAAAAAATTTAAGATTGGTGAAAGTAGTTTAATAAGATCAATTTTTTAACTTCTCATTATATTTTTTAATGAAATTATAACATTTAATTATATTTTTAAATGTAAAAATAAATTAAAAACTCAAAAAATAATCCAGCTAATGTAAATTCAACACATTAAAATTACTAATCTCCTATTTTCTAATTAAATTTTGAAGGAGAATTAACAAATACAAAAAAAAAATCTTAAAATATTTTTTAATATAAAATATTCAAATTATGTACAAGTCTCACTAGCACAAACCGTTTCCTATTTTCTAATTAAATTTGAAGGAGAATTAACAAATACAAAAAAAAAATCTTAAAATATTTTTTAATATAAAATATTCAAATTATGTAAAGTCTCACTAGCACAAACTGTTGAGAATGAGCTTCATCAACAAGGCCACCTGTTGAGAATGAGCTTTATCAACCCGTCAACCAGGATGAAACGTTATGGGCTGTTTGTGCCCTGTACTAAGGGGAGGCGACATGCTGAAAAATTCAGTTAACTAAAAACGAATGTGACCTATATAACTTTGACTACTGAAATGCTACTATTTAACTGTGATTTCACCTCCTCAAACAACAAATGAAACCTGGAAAATCACATAAAACTTGAGCCAAACAAAAATTCAAATTATATAATTTTAAAATCCCATTCAAATATAATATTAAATAGTTAAAATGACCACTTCAGCACTTTCCTATTAATAAAAACAAAATCAACCCGTCAAAAAAAACTCTCCCGGTTGGAACTGGAATACTTTTTTTTTTAGTCATTCTGCTTTTTGAAGAAGAAACTGGACTATTCGTCAATTTATGACGAAAAATTTCATTCAAACCTATCAAATCAATTATGTCAAAGTCGTCGTATATCTAAGTCAATCACAGTATTTACGCCTGGTTCTGCGTTTTATATACAGTACTCCATTTCTGCCTGGTTCTGCGTTTTATATACAGTACTCCATTTCTCAAGTGCTCCTTCCTTCTACATCCTGTGCTTTGCTGAAAAAAAAAGGGTATGGGCATCTATGCGTCCTGCATGGTGTTGGATAGCGAGAAGAAGACCATCCAACTCGTTCGTTCAGACGGTGATGTTGGGATTTTTCACAGAACTGTGACTGCCGGCCAAATCATGAAGGAATTTCCTCAACATTTAGTCTGCCATTCCGGCTCCTTCTACATCAGTCACAAGACTCCGGCGCTTTCTGAAGAGGATGAACTGAAGGTAGGAAACAAGTATTTCCTTCTGCCCCACCAGTTCTTCCAGTCTGAGCTAACTCTCTTATCGATCGCTTCTTTCATATCACCACCGACTACACCCATTTCCACTGGTGGTGTATCAAGTCCCCTGCGCAGTGTCGAACGGGTGTCTGCACTCTGCCAGCCGTTTGAGATAGAGAGCAGCAACGTGGGCGGAGGGCGTCGGATTAGACTGTCCCCAGACTTTATCACAAAGATTATGGAGGACGCAAGGCTTATAACTCATGGACAGCGCGATGCAGTGAGGCGGGATTCTGCGGATGATGAGCGTGGGCTCTGTAATACTCGGGAATTGAAGAAACAGTATGAGCTGTTAGTGACATATTCCAGAGTTCAATGCTGGAGACCAAAGCTGGAAACTATCCAGGAAGAAGAGAATAAGATTAATTCTTTCCGCAGTTGTTTCTATTAATTCTATCATATATTTTCAGGTGACAATTTAATTGGCGCCTTCATATCAAGTTAAGAGATTCAAGATTCAAATTTCTAGAATAACTTGGTCTGTGGAAAAAAATACTGTCATAAGTAAGCCAAGGGGTCTATGGAAAAGAATACTGTCATAAGTAAGCCAAGGGTGAATGTACCAATAATGACTGGTTCAGGGAAAGAAGTTGAAGGCTGAACAACCAAAACAGAAGATTGTGCATGGGTGTGCAAAGGAAGGCCACGATGGTAAATAACATTGCAGACGGGCGTTATGCGCGACGATTGATCAGAACTAAGAAGAATATCTGGCCGTGAAAGCCCATTCCACTCTTGGTGCCCTAGCAGGCTCAAGGTTCCAATATTGTAATTATTTTATTTAATGAAATTACTAGCCATTATGTTATTTTTTTAAAAACATCTTATTGTTATTTTGTGTGGTTTGCTTAGTTATTTTTCTGTATGGTTTATTTGATATTGTATAAGTAGAAAGAAACAATATCAATTATAAGTAATTTAAATTATTTATTAAAGTTAGATTAATATATGTCCTGATAACATACGATGGCCTAGTAAAATACATGACTTATTACAAAAAAGTATTTCCAATATTCAAATGTGAAATTTTTTAAAATACATGACTTATTACAAAAAAGTATTTTCAATATTTAAATGTGAAATTTTTAAATTTTTATATAACAAAAATATAGAGAAACAAAAAAGATATAAAAATATTGATGTACAAGTTTTACTTTCATCTCATTTTTAAAAATTTTTAATTAATGTATAATTATTTTATTTTTTCATTTATTACATAGAAGTTCATTAAAATACTAATGCCAGCAGCAGGGACGGGTGACCAAGTTTTCTCCTTAAGCAGTTCCATAAGCATTTCACCGAGCAAAAACACCGCGTTCGTTTACCCCATATCCACTTTTACCGAGTCTCACTAGCAGCTGATCCGGAACCAGAACCAGGGAAAGAAGCAAAGGCATTAGCCAAGGCGGGAACAGCAGATTCATAAGCAGGATGGCTCACTACCCCTTGCCTTTTTTTCATTTATTACATAGAAGTTCATTAAAATACTAATTCATAAAGTTAATTCAATTAGTAATATTTTATGATAAAATAATATATAAACTATGGAAATCAACATTCAAATCCTTTTAAATCAAATCAGACTGCAATATTGATTTTTTTTTATAATTTATAACCTTTTAAATTTCTCTTATACTCTATTTATATTATATAAACAACCAACCGCATTTATTACTTTTCATTCCATTTCCAAATATTACTATATGAACATGTTTATTTAGGACTCTTCACTGCCTCGTTGTCAAAGTCTTTGTTGAAAAAAATAATGGAGACACTAACCCACCAGTGTGTAGAAAGATAAAATTTTAGAGGTGACCAATAAACCGATATCATTTAGGAATTGTTGTACAAAGAGTTTGTTTTATTGATAGATCATTGAGATTTCAGATTTTGTACTTATCATATACATTTGAATACAGATAGGTGTGTCTTTCATTTAAGATACAGTAATAGTGATATCTAAAATTTATATTTTAAATAAGAAGTATTGTCATTTTTTATTTAAGAATTTTTATTCCTAAAAATATTTAGTTATTTTATTTATGGGTATATTTATATATTGAGGATTTTTTTTATAAGTAATGTATAATAAAAATATTAATATATTAATGTTATAAATTATATGTTAAAATTGTGTATAAATGAAGATAAAGATAACCAGAAAAAATTAAAATAAGGATTTCATAGAATAAGATTGAGTAATTTAAGGACATGTTGCTGGAAATTGTTATGAATATTGTTGAACTAAATATTTTATTGTGACATATGATTATGGTCTTTTAATTCTATACATATTGTTTTGATATTACTATGGGCACCCAACTTTTTATAGAAGGAATAACTATATTATAAATGATACATAAAATAGTTTTATTGAATGAATTTTTCCCTTCAAAAGTTTTATGAATGTATGTTTTTGGTGTTCCTTGCTTCATATATGTTGGATATAATTTTGAGCATAATTATTGTTAATTATTATTCTGAGCAAAAGATATCAAAGCTTTGGTGTCAAATTTATTTGTGTTTTGGTTTGGATATGACTAAATATGGTTGTTGGAAATTGTAATGAAAACCATTATGTAACAAACATTTGGAGGAAAAGTAAACTCCACCACCATCTTTGTACGATTCATATTGAAATTATTTTTAAACATTGCATTGGAGTTTAGGAGTAGCTAAAACTCTCATGGTTAAAATGCTTGACAACTTGTAGATTCCATAATAAAGGTTTTCACTCAATCACTCTTCCAAGGTGATATTATTATTTCTATCTGTAATAACTAAAATTTCTAGATAGCATATTTAATTGCATAATGACCATTTGTACTTATGATTAGAATTAGTCAATGGATCAAATCACATCCAATTTAGGATTAGATACTAAAGAAAAATGTCATTTTTTAATGTTATAAAGAAATATTATAACAAATTTCCCTTTTCCTTGAAAGCTTTCTAGATAGTTAAATTCTTATCCAAAGACTTTGTGTTTCACATAATTTGTGTCTAATATTTGGCCAGTTTCTATATATTTTGGATTTTGTGGATTCATTCAAGATGCTCATAAGCACTACCCAATATTGGGATGACCAAATCTTAACATCCACCCACTTGTTTTAGGAGATACCAATCATGACAAGAGAAGGGGAGGAGTACTCATCATTCACATGAAGTCCAAAAGGTAAATGCAAAGGTGATCACAAAGGACAAGATTGTTAAATGCTAGGTTGTTATGATGCACTCTCAAATTTCGTAGTTTAGAAAATAGGGTTTAATGCAAAATTCATCTCTTTATCGGACAAGCATTATGTGTCAAGTGAAGTATTATGGTTTCAATCTTGTTAGGGACCTAAGCTCTCTAACCTCCTTAGTAGATAGATACGTTGCTAATTATTGCTATGTATGGATGTCATCTCTAATAAATAAGACCCATGTAATAGAGCGGAACCAATATATGTAAGAAAGCTTATTAGAAGCATCCACCTACTAGAATGTTCCTATAAAATCGTAAGTATTAGATAAATATATATAAGCAATGTAAAAGATGTCCCATGAAGTTATTTGTAATTGGTGTTCTACCAATTAGAGGTTGTGTCCTTGTAGAGGCAAGTGAACATTACTTCCAACAATAAAGGTATAGATTTTAGTGCTCTCTAGGTTCTTCATTAATCTATTCTGGTTGCAATATGTCTTTTATATGGTAAATTTGAGTAATATTTGGTATTTTTCCCTATATATTTCAATTTACTAATAAATAACACCACAAGTAATATTATAGCACTTTCCTAAGCACATTGTTTTAGAGCAATTATTTTTCCAAGCTATAGATGTGTTCTAGCATCTATAAATAGCACAAAAATTTGTCATTTACGTAAAACTATGGTAAGGGAAGCATAGATACATGAAATACAAGAGGTTTCACCTACATGGAAGCTCTTATAATCCTTGTTGATATCCCTTTAAGTAGTATTGCATCAAAAGATACAAGTATAGAAGTCCTATATGTTTACTAAATCTAGCCTTAGATAAGTTGATGAACCCTGTCACTATTCTAATGGCACCAAGAACAAAACTTGAGAATATTATTGGCGAGAACCTGACTCATTGGATAGTATAACTAGCTTATTTAGTTAAAGCCTTGAGAAATTGGGCCAGTACTACTATTGGACCTTGTACTGGGGCTTTTTTGACTACTTAATTATGCTACTAAGTAGAATATAATAAATAATGTTGTGCTTTTATTTAATTGAAATTTAGTAATTATTTTGAGGAAAATTATATCTTTATTGTTTAAAATAAGTTTTTAAACGTATAAATAAATTCAAAGCTCTTCAAATAATTAAATTTATTTTTACAAGTTACCTGATTTGAAAAATCTTTATCATGTTTTAAAAAAATATCAATGAAAAGACTTGTTACCCGGTCTTCCATAAGGTTTTCAATGAGCGTGCGTTCTGTGTTTACATCTCCTTTTTAAGACTTAGAAGGTGCGACTGAATTCCATGACTTTAGAAACAATATCTAAAGAAAACTTTTCCTTTATTGGAAGCATAAGAACAATTTGATTGTGATTTTCTTGTTAGATCTACATGATTTATATTTTTGATGTATTTATCGCAGGTTTTGAATTTGTGGTCTCCAAACATTTTGCCGGGAAGTTCGCTGTTGTTTCGTAATAATAATGCTTGTAGGAGACTCGTGACGCACTTATAATAATGCTGGTAAGAGACTTGTGACTAAGATTTATTTTGACTAAGACACTTGTGACTTATAATAATAATAATGCTTGTAAGAGACCTGTGACTAAGATTTATTTTGGTCTTTCAAAGGGTTGATTTATTTGCGACAGATGTTGAATTGAGGCCTCTTCAGGAGAATCCACCGAAGCTTATTTCGTTTATTCAAAGTCTCATATAAACAACCACAAGGTTTTGGGCAAGCCAACGTTCAAACTGTGAACGAACATGGTGTGAATTTGAATTCAAACTTTGAAACTGGAGCCCTCTATGCAGTTGAGGTCACGCCAACGGTCTAAAGTGGGCACACTTGACTCATCTTTTGCTGCATTTGTAAAGCTAAGTTTGACCCCGTTTGGAAGGTTGAATAAATGTTGAAACTTGTGCGCACATATTTTTCGGAGATGACGATGAAACATCGCTTTCATATGTGGCTTTTGAGTCATCTCTGAAACATCGCTTTCATATGTGTCCTTTGACTAATTTCTTCTTGCTTTTTAGAAGACGTTACAAAGATTTTGTTTCTAAATCTACATGTCATCGCCAACTGGGTAATAATTTTGGAAAATGTCATATTGACGGGCATATTCAAAATTGACCAGTTATATATATATATATATAATTTGCATATTGCAAAAATCGCTTTCATTTGTGTCTTTTGACTAATTTCTCTTTGCTTTTTAGAAGACGTTAAATACTATTGGTTTCTAAATCTACATGTCATCGCCAACTGGGTAATAATTTTTGAAAATGTCATATTGACGGGCATATTCAAAATTGACCAGTTATATATATATATATATTGCATATTGCAGTGACGGTATGACGGTACTTGGGTGAGACTGAGAATCATTCCACCTTGGTACAAACCTTGGTACAAAGAAACGAGAGAAACTGGAGGCTCGAGCTATTAATGGCACGCCACATGGATGATGAGGGTGGTAACGCGGAATGGTCTTGTCAGCGAATAAAAATTAATTTCGAGTATTTGTTTGCTAAGAATCACGATTTCCAAATCCGAAAAAATCTATTATTTCACAACTTTGAAATCCAAATAGATCTTCTTCCCACGAAACTTTGCCTAGTGAAATATGCCGTGAAATATGGTTTGCGCTCTAATTTCTCTTTAGAAACTCCAAATTATACGTGTGTTACAATGATAACCTTAATAACGACGACCAAAGAAATGGCCATTTGAGTATGTATCCTTAGTTATCATTGAAATTAACTTTAGTTGTTTTGAATGGTCAATTGTATGGCTAATTTTTCAAGTTTGTTTTAGGGTAAAGGATTCAGAGAAATCTAAATCATTGGCCAATTTTTCAAGTTTGTTGCAAAGTAAAAGATTCAGAAAAATATAAATCATTTTTTTCAGTGCAAGAATTCTTATCATTTGAAAGCACGGTCTATGACAATTGCATTCAAATCCATATAATTACCTTAATACCTATTTCAAGCTCTGTAGAGAGGATTCATTGGCACCTTATAGAGAAGCGACACCTTACGGAGAAGCCCCGGAGAAAATAAGAAGTAATTCAAGGTTGCAAAAACAAAGAAACTATGTCGACATGAAAGCAAGTTACAAATTATGTACCATTAATAGCTCGATTTTCTAGTTTCCTTGGATCTGCATCATTTGCAAATTGTACGGTCCTGATCCCAGGATCCCAACTAGTAGCTACCGCCCTACTAGTTATGTTCACAGCCTCCAAACTCCAGTTCAAGTTCCAGATTATTCAAATTTCAAGACCAATCCATGTTTCCCTGAATTTTTTTCAATGAAAATGAATTCATTAGTTAGATGAAAATATTAATTACCATGTGAATATTATTTTACCTTCATATAATAAAGATGTAAAAGACATTATTTTACCTTCATATAATAAAGATGTGAAAACGGTGACTCAATTTATTGTATTTTTTCAATGAAAATGAATTCATTATTTAGATGAAAAATATTAATTACCACGTGAATATCATTTTACCTTTATATAATAAAGATGTAAAAACAATGAGTCAATTTATTGTATATTTTTTTAATGAAAATGATTTCATATATAATTTTATTTATTTATAATATGTGAATCATAAGTGCTCAAAAAAGAGTAAGTCAATTCGTGTTATATATATATATATATATTATATATGCTAGCAAACTTTATATTTATATGTCTTTAATACTATTTAAACCAAATAAAATATTAGTTTTTTTTGTTTGTTGAAACATTAGATGACTCATATAGATAGAAAAATAGGCACTTTATTGTAAATATTGAAAAACTTTTATCTAGACTAGAAATTATTAAATATTTTAAAGAATTAATAAGCATATTAATAAATGTTATAACGAATAAATAGGTATATTCCTTGGTTAATATCTTTTCTTGAAATCAGTGCAAGATTAATTTTTTAATATGTTTTTAATTCATGAATTGAAATTCACATATACTAATTAATTCATTTTTATTATATAGTTATTATATATCAAAAAATGTCTTCAAAAAAAGGGAATTAACTTTCTATCAAAAATTTCTTTGGATGGTTTATTACATCTCAAGTTTCATTGCCTAATAAAGAAGGCCAAGATTTGGATCTAAATGAAGATTTAGATGTCTTGGGGCATGATGAAGAATTTGATATCTTGGGTCATAATGAAGAATGCGATGAAGAATTTCACGAGGGCGAACCTAGCACCCAAAAGCAAAAAAAATGAAAGTAAGAAGAAAGTTTCGTGATTAGTGGAAAACTAAGTATAAGTGGTTGAGGGAGGCAAAACATGAAGGAAAAACAATTATGAAATGCATATATTGTGAAATGCATAAGGCGATGGGGCCATGGGGAACTGGGACGGGTTGCTCTACATTGCAACATGATTCTATAGTTGTTCATGCTAGTTAAAGCATGCATAAACTCTCACAGGAAAAGTGGATATGTGGAAATGAGAAGAAAGAGAAGCTAGAACACATTGCATGCATTGATGACATGAATAAAGAAAGAGTCATCTCTACTATGAAATTAGTGTAGTGGATGGTGCAAGAGGATCTACCACTATCAAAATATGAATCTCTTTGCTTGTTTACAATGTCCTTACACACACCAAATATGCCAAAGAATAAAGATTATACATCGTATACAAATCACATGGCTGCAAAAGAATTGATTTTTGCTATATCTCAATATCTTGAAGAGCTACAAATTTCAAAAATGCTAGATAGCCCTTTTTTTCATTGATGCTAGATGAAAGTACAAATCGTAGCTTAGAAAAGCATCTTGTGGTTTATGGCACATTTTTAAACTCAAAATGATTGGGGCCTCCAATTTCATAGTTTTTAAAGCTCATAAATGTTTTTGATGGAAGAGGGTAAACAACTTATGATGCAATCAAACATTTAATGGAATCAAGGAGTCTTTCAAAAGAAAGATTGATAGGAGTTTCCACAGATGGTGCTTCTTCAATGGTTGGTAATGAAAATGGTTTTATTTCTTTCTTGAAGAAAGATGTACCTAATCTTGTAGGTGTTCATTGCATTGCTCATTGTGAAGCTTTAGCCGCATCAGATGCTTCAAAAAGAATACCTGAATTTTTGTTTGTTGAGAAATTAACAAATAAGATATATTCTTGGGTGAAAAATTCTATGAAAAGAAATAGTCAGCTTATTGCTCTACAAGAACTTATACAACTTAAAACTCTCCAATCTCTTCAAATCCACGGAGTTTGATGGATTTCAAGGGGACAAGTCATTGAAAAACTTGTTGTACTTATGCCTCCCATATTAACATTGTGGAAAAATGAAAGAAAAGGCTCATGGTATGATAAGACAAGGATCTTTTCAGTACAATTTTGTTTACACATGCTTGCAGATATAATGTGTGAATTAAACAAGTTGAACAAGAAATTCTAGGAAGAGTACATTGATGTCAGTGCTTTAGGGGCAGCCATAGATGTTACCGTAAACACTTTAAAAAGGTGGTTTTTAAGAAGTGACAAATTTGCAGATGGCACATGTTATTTATCTAAATTTATAGATGCCTCTAAATTTGGCTTTCTAGAAATTTGTGATAAGGAGGGGCTTGTTCACAAACATGAATTACGATTTGTGGAAATTCTGCATGCATATGATGACTTTGTTGATATACAAAAGCAATCATGGAAACCTTGTATTGAAGGTTCACTAGAAAGTTGCAAACAACTTGCAAAAGATTATTTTCAAGCACTTGTAGAGAATTGGAATGGAAGATTCCCTGATCTTGCATTTTTCAACTCAGCAAAGTTGTTTAGCCCTTGCCATTATTTAAAGGATGTTCATGGAAGAGAATGAAATTCAAAGCGTTGGCTTCTAAAACTTTTTCAACACTTACATCCTTATTATGGAAGTGAAGAAACAAAACAACATTTGATTTTGAGGCTTGTTTGAAAGAGTTGCATCCATTTGTTGACACTCTTCATGTTAATTGTGAGGGATCATCCATGAAAGATACATGGAGGATTTTTTATGTTACAGGGTTGCATACAAATTTTCCTAACATGTAAAATTTATGGCAGGCAATACTTATTATTCCTGCAAGTACAATTGCTTGTGAGAGAGGATTCTCAAGACAAAACATAATAAAGGATGTATGAAGAACAAAGCTATCATTAGCTACATTAGATGCCTTGATGCGAGTGTCCCTCACTGGCCTTGATTCATCGATGGTGGAATGGGATAGGATATATGACATCAGGAAAGATGCAAAAGAAAGAAGAATCTTCAATATTTAAAGTTGTTGATTTTATGTTTATGTTTGTAATGGTGTTGTGTTTTAACAATTACCTCTTCTAGTAAAACTATCCAAAATTTAGTTTGTGTACATGTTGATATTGAATGTACTTTGTGAACATTTACATAGTTCATACACATTATTTTTTTGGTTCAAAAATTATTGCAGAGTAATTGTTATTCTAATGGGATTGACATCCAAGTGACTTAAACAGAAAACATGGTATGTGTACTTCAATTTCTGTTATGTGTTTTTTTTTTGTCTAATTTTAGTTGAACAATATTTACATTCACTATATTCATGTGAGAGTATACACACACACACACACACACACACACACACACACACACACACACACACACACACTTTTTAATATATATATTTTTGTTATTTTTTAGAAAATAAAAAATTACAGAGATGTAGATACATATTTTCCATTTATTTTCTCACTATTTCCATCTTAAAACAAAAAACGCTGAACATTTTAACTATTTGGAAAAATCACAGAAATATCATCAACAAGTCTCAAATGAAAGTGTAGCAATGACACTTGAGTTGATTGGTACAAGACAACATGGAAATTTTGCAACAATTATAAATACAATTTGTAGAAATTAAATGAAACTTGTACAAATAAATATTATAAGTCATGTGATGGGAAATTTAAGAGTAAAAATGATCATAAAAATATTCTCTGACAGGTAGGGGCACTTGTCAAATTTAACCCCTGCATTCCACAGTCCTGCGTAGCAGTGGATTGTGGGAAGAAAGCTATCCAACTCATTCACTCAGGTAGCGATGTTGGGATCTTTCACAAATCGGTGAGTGTAGGCCAAATCATGAAGGAATTCCCTCAACATTTAGTTTGCCACTCCACCTAAAATTAACAGCAAGGGTTCACAAGTCTACCGAGGTTTTAATTATGGCAGAGAACCATCCAGTTTGGTTTGGGCATTTTTTTCAGTCCGATTTCTGAATATTCAGGAATCCAATATGAATATTTCAGGAATCCACAATAGAATTAAGGGTATCCTTATGTCGTCTGCGAATTCCTTTCCTATACCTGATAGATATTCACCTCATCCATGTCCATGGTATTCGGAATTCCAGAAATTGACTCAGGCTTGTGGTGTCGTAGCAGGCTCAAGGCTCAATTACTATAATGATTTTATTTAATGAAATAACTAGCCAACCAAGAAGTTTGATAAGATGCTCCAAATGTTTAGAACAAAAGAGCTTCAATTATAAACAATGCCTTTGAGTTGCAGTGAGAAGCAATTTTCAATTCACTAGTTGACTTTCTTTGTTTATTGTTTATATAAGAGCCCATGTTGCGTTTGTTAAGGTTGATAGTTTCTTTAAACATCAAGAAAATATTAGGGCTCAAGTTTACATTGGTTAAGGTTGAGAATTTATTTAGACATCAAGAAGTTAATTATTAGGGCTTGCAAGCCAATGATCATATTTTTTTGCCAAACACATTACTTCATTTCATGAGTATATAATTAAAAACTTTCTTTTCATATGCAAGGCAATAATTACGCTACAAGGCATTATTAGTTTTTTTTAAAAGAACTCCCTCAGTTGTTACTCTACACTGGTTTGCATCGAAGGATTGAATGTTAGATGATTGAGGAATAATGTTTCATTAGATTGATACAGTTTCAACTGTTTTAAATTGATACAATTACCTTCGGTGAAATGACCTGACCTTAGAGGATTTTTTAAGTGAAAGTCGGGGTAGTCAGGGAAGACAAGAACAGTAATAGTAATAATAATAACAGTAATGTTGTTATTGTAGAGAGACCCCAACCAATCTAACTTTGCAACGTGCATAGGGATGGATGCAATGACAACAGTACAAAATTTACAACAATAGGCAGAGTGGTACCAGTATCAGCTCAACACTTCCCTTCCCAGTAGTAGCAACAACAACAACATATGATGGTACGTTACGACACCAAACATTCCGTTCCACATAATGGTCCATTAGGGATCCTTGACAATCCGCTCTTGGAAGGTGGGTACGAGGACAATCAACTCGCTCTATCATCGCCTTTGATGGGTTGCAAATCATTTGATTCTCAGACTTCGGGCATAAAGCATGGAGTACCACGAGAAACCAGTTGAGCGACGCCAGAAAAGGATGATTGAGAATTGTGAGTCAGTTGCATGATCTAGCGCAAGAAAGCAGACACAATTCTTTTCTTTTTCTTCTTTATATGGCCCTTATAGATTTACTTAACAAAAATCGTGGCATTTGATTCTCTCCATTTTGTGTTGTTATCCTTTTTCCCATTTCGCTCTGTTTATTCAACATTTGATCTTCTTTTCACATGAATTAATTTCAGATGATGGTGAGATAACTCAGAGTCCCAGATGTAGTACTCCAGCAAATATGAGGTGTTTTAAAGCAATCGATACAACATGCAGGGAACTGATTCATTTACAACTGCAAATAAATACCACCCATGTCGTTGCCCATTCCACCCGACGTTCAAAAGAAAAACTACAATTCAAAAAGCGTGTAGATGACAAAGATGAACATAACCACAATGTCATAATCCTTTTTAATTTGAAGGTACTCAAACACACTGGTTTTCCCATTTATTGCAACATACAACTTCTCAACCTCAATTTAACCTCCTTATTGAACTCATAGTGTAGTGGGAGTGAAGATAGGTGTAGGCAAAGAGAAAATCTAGTGCATTAATGGAATCCATGGGGGAGAAAAAATCAAGAAGATTCATATTGGTGGCCATAGGCGAGACTGAGATGACATAAACACTCTCCATTAGGCTCTTAACAACCTATTTTCATTAGATGGTAGAATCATCTTCATTCATGCATGCTCTCCAATTTCCTATTTCGCAACTAGAAGCTCATGTTAGTCTCTTGAGGGTTTTTCTTGGTCACTTATTATCTTTAATTTTGTTTTGGTAGAGTGTCAATCTAGTGGGACTAGAACTAGGTGGAGAGGATAATAGCAATTCTTCCCTACCACCCGTACTATACCCACATGAATGGCCCATTGTTATGAGTCTGTTATGAAAATTGGTAGGATATAATTCATAGTAAAATGATATAAGACTCTTGAATTTATTGATGGAAATGATTTTAATCTTTTAGGCCACACAAAGTAGTGGAATGAGTATTTTTTGGTTCATCTCAGAGATTGTAATGGAATTTTAATGTGAAGTGTTTTCTTCTGTTTTGGGTTTGGTGGAGTCAATGTTTTGATTACAAGTTGGTGTGAGCAGGGCTGATGGTGCCAACAGATGTGTTGTAGACGTTGGAAAATGATATCAAGAAGTCTACAGAGAATATTTTTTCCAAAGAAAGGGAAATATGAAAAGCCAAAAATGTAAGATCTACTCATATTAATAGGTGTGAACTAGATTGCTGGGTTTATTCTAGATTTTAAATTATTTTCATGTTCAATTGAATGGCAATATTTGAATTCAACAAATGCAACCTTGATCATTGCAATCTTGGGAAGCATATTAAACCTGGTTCAAATTGGACTTAAACAAAAAATTCAAACCAATCTTTAAGCAAGATACTCGTTCAACTTAGACTTATGATAGGTGCCTATATGAGCATTTCATAATTTATTGACACGTTTAATTTCAAGTAGGTTCTATACATGAAGGTCTTGTGTGATTTTAGTTAGGATTGCAAACATTAAGAGGAAGATCATTTAGTAGATCAACCCTATGTTATTAGGATTCACATAATTGTCCTTCAGTGACCACACAAATGGCTTTCTGTAGCTTTCCATTCTTCTTCCCTTTGTAGTTTCATAATGAAAGACCTTATATTCTTTTGGCCATTGTTCCAGGGGACTTTGGAAATTGAGATTCAGACTGGAGAAGTCAGGGAGGTCATATGCAATGCTGCCAAAAAGTACAATCTTGACATGTTGTTGTTAGGTAGTCATGGATATGGAGCCCTTAAGAGGTTTTGTCGATCAAAATTTCCCCAATTTGCAACTCTAAGAAGTGCAATTTAAATTAAGCATTGTCATTGATATGCATGATTTCCGAATGATTCATGCTATTGTTGTTTTAAAAGATAAACATTTCTCTTTTCAGGTTTATAGTAGGGTTTTATTTTGTAAAAATCATAACTATATTTTGAGGTATCTATTGGGTTTTTATTTTTGCAATATAACACTTGTTTGAGCATATGGTATTGAGTTCTGTAGGGTGGTTCTTGATAGTGTGAGTTACTATTGTTTTCACCATGTACAGTTCCCTGTTGTTGTGGTAAAACCCAAGAAGGAACAAGCTCATTGATTTCTATTAGCCTAGTGCCACCTATGTGCGTTAATTCATCTTATACTTGCCCTTTGTTTCTGATATAAGCAAAAAAACTACATCTAATTGAAATATTCTATGACATGGTTTGGGAATTTCAATAGTTATAATATCGATTGGTGATTTTCATTATTGTTTCTAAAAATAAAAAATTTACTCTATTTTTATGTATGGGATTATTTAGGAAACGAAAATTTACAAGCAGGAACCTTAAGAAAGATTTATATGGGATGGAGTTTTTACCAATTATCCATTAGTAACTGAAAAAGCGAAATGTCCCGAGAAGTACGTCATGGTTTGAAATTTGTAGACAGTTTACATATTTTGGATTTCTGGGAAAACATAATAAGGACAACAAATAGGATAAGACAAGAACTTTGCACAACCAAAAATAGTTCAAATTGATATATATTTTTCCTCTTAAATATAGTTTTTATCTTTCCATCTATAAAGAAATTGCTAATATTAAAACTCTATGCTAAGGTGGGAAGAAAAAATCTAGAGAGAGTCATTCCTAGATGCTACTCATTGATTTGGGAGAGGCTACAATCTCAAGTTTATGCCAAAGAAATAATATGGTGTAAGTAAATACACTGTAAACTTGTAAATTAAGGATACATGAAAGATCACAATGAAACTCTGAAGAAAAAATGGAATAAAAGAGCATTAGAGGGGATTTAAAGAGTTCTATAAATCCTGACAACAAAAGATGAGTGAGTTTCAGGTCCACGTTGAAAGTACAAGAGAATAAGGGATTGTGACACTGAGAGACCTATGTATATTAAAATGGAGAGCTTTCTAGATGAGTGAGATATGTTGATTTTTGGTTTTTGAAATGCAGTACTTCATTTTGTACTTCCCATTTGTTTTTGAAATGTATTAAATTTCTTTCATTTTGTACTTTCTTTTAATGCAACCATTCAATTTAGTTTTTGGTTTGTAGAACAGTTTGAATTTCACATTAGAGCATTATAATCAGATTATGATAGGTTTATATCAAAATTCTTCTTAGAAATATTATTGTTGGAACTTACTCATCTTGTATTTTTATTTTTTATTTTTTAACTTAAGCATTGGTGAAGCAACATCATGATCAGGTCAATAGAACCAAAAATTGAACTTGTAACCAAATTTAAAATTTAAAATCTAATATTACAAATTAATTATTTGTATATATTAATTTTATATTTAATTTAATCATATATTAAAAATTAAATTATTATTATGATTATTTTAAATATTTGTTAATATTATCAAATCCCACTAACAAAACAAGTTGAGGATGGATCTCTTTAGCAAGGCGACCCAAGATCAAACCTCATGGGGGTGGTTGTTCCCTGTGCTAGGGGGATAGGACATGGTAAAAAGCTACCCAGCTTAGGGCTGGTGTGGCCTAGGCTGGGTCCGATCCCGGACTGACTTTGACGGATTAGATGCCCCTAGTCGTGACTCCTAGAGCCACAAGTTAAACCTGAAAGATCACATACAACTTGACAAACAAAAAAACATATATGTTAAAATTAAATTTTATTTAAAAATATATTAATAATTAAAAATATCAAAAATAATTATAAAATAATATTAAATCTTATTAATTTGTAAATGGCTTAAAAAATATTTGTTAGATATATATATATATATATATATTATAATATTATCTATATATGCGTGTGGTGTGTGTGTGTTGTAAATCCTCTCCATATATATATTATTGATTTTAAGGACTCTAAAATGAATGTAAAATAAAATTTTATTTTATACTAGATAGAATTAGTTTATCTTCTATATTTCAGGTTTATGAAATAAAATAAATAAAATAAATAATGTTAATTAACTTTCCTTATAATTAATGATAATTTCTATATTCAAGCTTTTGTGATCCGTAATGAATTAAACAAAGTCTTTCGGTAGAAATCACATGAGAGAACTTTTTGGTCTACGCATTTCGAACCAACAAGTGTGTTTCATCATCAAGAACGACCTGTGATTAATTTCTCCCTGCCTTTTAGGAGCGTCGCCTCTCACTTCTTAAAGTGACACCTCCCAACCTTAATTACATCCACCTGTCCTGCATACGGTTGGATCGCGGGAAGAAAACTATCCAACTCATTCACTCAGGGGGCGATCTTTCACAAATCAGTGAGTGTCGGCCAAATCATAAAGGAATCCCCTCAACATTTAGTCTGCCACTCCGCCTCCTTCTACATCTGTCACAAGACCCACGCGCTTTCTGAACAGGATGAACTCAAGGTAGGAAACAAGATAGTAAGCCTATGCAACGGGTGACTTCAAAATTAACAGCAATGGATCGTAAGTCTACTGAGGTTTAAATGATGGCAGAGAACCATCCAGTTTGGTTTGGGAATTTTTGTCAGTTCGGTTTCTGAATATTCCAGAAATCCAACATGAATATTTTAGGAAGCCACAATAGAATTAAGGGCATCCTTATGTCGTCTGCGAATTCCCTTCCTGTACCTGATAGACATTCACCTCGTCCATGTCCACGAGATAAGAGATTCTGGAAATCCACGATCGACTCAGGCTCGTGGTGTCGTATCAGGCTCAAGGCTCAATTACTATAATTATTTTATTTAATGAAATAACCAGCCAACCAAGAAGTTCGATAAGATGCTCCAAATGTTTAGAACAAAAGAGCTGCAATTCTACACAGTGCCTGAGAGTTGCAGTGAGAAGCAATTTTCAATTCGCTATTTCACTTTCTTTGTTTATTGTTTATATAAGATCTTAAGTTGGGTTTGCTAAAGTTGATAATTTCATTAAATATCAAGAAGCTATTGTTTATATGGTTGTAATATTAATTTTTATTTGTTTTAATTGTGACTTTTTATGTAAAGAGTCCGTTCTTATTTTATAGTAGTGGTTTTCCTAGTTTGGTGCGTGGCTAAGATATTCTCTCAAGCCATAGATTGTATGTCTAAGATAGTTTTCCTATCTTGTAATATAATATTTTATTAATGGAAGTGAAGATAGTTTGCAATGTCAATTTTCATCATGGTATCAGAGCCCTGGCCCCTCCTGGTTTGGGAGTCCTAGGATGAGGGAAATAAGAGTATGTACATTTATTTTGAGAGAGTATGATGTGTTAGTTTTTTATTTGTCCTATCTCATGGGCTTTGAATCCCTGGTTTTGTATGTTCATTAAGGTGAGCGAAAATCCTGAAGGCAATGATAGAGATGGTGGAGGAGAGTCGATATGATCTCTATTGCTAAATTAATTGTTGCAGCAAAAGCGTTGTGCAGCGTAAGAGTAAAGTTGTTGCCAGACTATCAGTCAACTGTATGGTTGGATCGAGTAGTGGCTCAGATCATGGTGATGCAGCTGACTCTATTTGTTTGAGGCAGAGATCCTGTGGCTACTGGTGGTGCCTTTGTTGGAAAGACAGAGGAGACAAGAAACACAATTCACACATAAAACATGATCTGTTGTTCTTCTATTGATCACACAAAGAATATAATGATTACAATGAACCTGGTGAAGTGTATTTAAACCTTTTCCAACTAGTTAACTGCGTAAAATATCTTGACATGCAACTACATGCAATCTCACACTCAAAGTAGTCTATCACTTAACTCACTTGACTCAACACTCAAACACTCAATCATGCAATCACTTAGTTAACTGACTCTCTATTTTTATCTAACTCCTCATGCATGAGTAATTATCTTATTTTAATACTCCCCCTTAATTACGACTGCTAAACTAAAACATGACTCATGACAACTCAAACATGCCTGTTGATCTATGTCTCAACTAGGCTTACAACACCCAAGTTTCTTCTATGAAACTCAAACACATCTTGTTCCAATGACTTAGTAAATATATCAGCCAATTGATCATTAGATTTACAAGGCTTCAATTCAACTTCTCCATTCCTCACAAGCTCTCTAATAAAGTGATATCTAGTATCAATATGCTTGCTCTTCTGATGAAACACACTATTCTTGGGTAGTGCAAATGCTAAGGTGTTGTCACAATATATTGTTATTGATCCTTGTTGTTTTTGCTTGAGTCAATCAAGTATTCTTCTTAACCACACTCCTTGAAATGTTGTTGATGTTGCTGCTACATATTCTGCTTCTGCTGACAAAAGTGTCACAATGGGCTGCTTCTTAGATGCCCATGAAATCACACCTGACCCAAGGTGGAACAAAAAACCAAAAGGGCTCTTCCTATCATCCAAGCTGCTTACAAAATCACTATCTGTGTATCCAATCAATTATTTATTTTCTGTGCTTGCATACATTATGCCACGATCTCTAGTTCCTACTATGTATCTCAGAATTCATTTTCCTGCACTCCAATGTGTGTCTTTTGGAGTCTCCATAAATCTGGAAATCAAAATCACTCCTTGCATGATATCCGGTCTTGTAGCTGTGAGATACATGAGGCTACCAACTAATCTTTTCAATAAAGTTGGATTGACATCTGATCCTTCATCATCCTAGCTTAATTGTGTACCTATTGCAACTGGTGTAGGGACAGGTTTGCAATTTTCCATCTTGAATCTTTTCAACAAATCTTTGGAATATTTATTTTGACAAATAAAATTTCCTTCTTCAAATTTCTCAACTTTTATGCCAAGAAAATATTTCATGAGACCAAGATCTGTCATCTCAAATTCTTTCATCATGGCTTCTTTAAGTTCATCTATGTCAAAATCAACTGCAAAAATCATGCCATCAACATATAAGAAAACAATCAAAAACTGTCCATGCTCTTTTACGTTTGTGTACAAGGTAGGCTCAATGTTGCTTCGGAAAAATCCATTCTTAATCATGTAGGTGTCGATTCTTCTATACCAAGCTCTGGGCGCTTGCTTCAGTCCATAGAGCATTTTCTTCAACCTGTAAACTTTGTCTTCATTACTCTCAACTTCATATCCTGGAGGTTGCTACACATAAATTTCTTCTTCTAGAATTCCATTCAAGAAGGTTGATTTCACATCCATTTGATATACTTTCCACTTGTTCTGAGCTGCTGTGACTAGAACATCTCTTACAATATCCAATCTGGCTACCGGAGCAAATGTTTCTCCAAAGTCTATTCCTGGTTCCTGCGAGAATCCTTTTGCTACAAGTCTTGCTTTAAATCTGTCAATTTCACCTTTCTCATTCAAATGTTTTGTACACCCACTTCACACCAATGAGATTTTTATCCTTTGGTAAATCAACCAAATCCCATGTGTCATTCTTTTCAATAGCTTCAATTTATTTATCCATGGCTTGCACCCAATTTTCATCTTTGATTGCTTCTTCAAACGAAGAAGGTTGGAATGACAACAATGCAAAATTTGAAATAACATCCAAATCATCATAAATATCTTTCAAACTTCTCATATTTCTCTTACCATTGCTTGATTCATCGCCTGATTGATTGCTGGGAGAATCTTGATCTGTTGATCTGCTTAAGGATCCATGCTTCTCTGAAAATCTTGGAGTCCTTGTTGGTGTGTCTTTGTTTGGTGTCCTCACCTGTGATTCTTGCTGCTCCTTTTTTGCTACATCATCTACTTCCATCAGTGGCACTTGTGTATCAACTGTTTTGTCTATTGTTCCATTCCATGACTCTTGTTCCTTAAACACAACATCTTTGCTAATTATATTTTCTTTGAGATAGGGTTATACAATTTGTAAGCTTTTGATTACTCACTATAACCAATGAATATGCATTTTTCACTTTTATCATCCAATTTGCCTTTTTTCTCCTTAGGTACATGTGCATAAGCTACACATCCAAATTCCCGGATGCGGGTGACACCATGCAATCGGCACGCCACGTGACCGTCACGCGGCGCCCTCGGGTCGGAAGTCTGGTGATTAATGAAGGTCATTAAATTCACCTTCAATGGCATTCATTGCCATCCTTTCTGCCCGAGCTACCAAGTCTTCACGGTAGATGCCGCCAGAATGTTCAGGAACAAAGATTTAAGGGGTATTCGCCTATCTGAACAGGCTAAGAATTTAGGCTCTGCACTGCAAGAGAAAGTAGGTTTGTGGGTTGAGAGCAGGAGTGTAAGGGTAACGCATTCGCGTTTCAGAGGCATAGCTCAGAGACATAGCTGGCCTCCTCTGTCTCCTTTCATCTCTGAGAACCATAACTGGAGGACTGTGCTTCATTTCGGAAAGCTCAATATGCCGATTCGGGGCCATGCTTCCCCGAGTAGGGGCAAAAAACATGGGGGTCGGGGCGTTCATAGCCCGTGCAGAGTTTCCCCGCTGACAGTAGCTTCGCCCAGCTCCCCGGGCTATGTCGATTCTGATTCAGACACGGACAATTCGGTCTAGATGGTAACTTTTTGTTACATCCGGCGCACTAATAGACCGATTGTCTCAGCTCTAATCACGGTGGTCTTCACAGAGGTAGAAGATGCAGAGGGTAAGGGTAAGGGAATTTATGAAATGCAGGAGCAAAGCTCAATCAGAAGCCCTCAGGGTAGCAGCCAGGAGGATAGCTCCTACCAGCCTTCCACTCAGAGCCAGCCTGAAGAAGACAGTACTGGCATTCAAGCCAAGGAACAGAACGAAGCCTTAAAGGAAATTCGTAGCTTAATCGACATGGAAATTTCCAGTTCAAAGCCTAAGAATGTACCTAAGGAAGAAAAGACGCCTGTGCGTTTCTTTGGCACAAGGTTGTATCCTGTTCTTCCTCCGGGATTTCTGAGTTTGAAGGATATTCCATGCGGCATGGAGATCGATTTTCTACCTGACCCTGAGAGAGAGGCAGCGGAGTGGGAAGCAGAGCAGAACGCTGCCAAGCAGAAAGCCGAGGAAGACAAGGTGGTGGACGAAACTGGTAAAGAGTAAGGTTCTGGCTTTCGCTTCTGGTTTTTTGGTTTTTTGCTCCTGGCTCGATGACCTTCGGAGGTCGTTTCAGCCCTGGTTTTGGGTTTGGGTGTCTCAGCACCAGCTCTCTTTCCGCCATGCTTGCCACCTTTGTCCAGCATGAAACTGGTTCTCGGACGTGTATCCTCCGCCACCTTTGCTCTGTCGGTGCCACCTGCTAGGTTGCTGGACGCGTGTCCTCTCATCCTGGTTCCACCTTGTTTATTTTTGGTTAGTCTAGTCAGCAAGTTTTTTGTATTGTCAACAGTATTTTTAGTTTCAGACATTTACAGGCTTTTTTGTCAATTTCTACAGACTCTAAATGGTTTTCCAGATACAGCAAAATGTCAATGTTATTACCAGTAATGGTATGTATCTCTTGTCAGAGAGCTGTCCATGCGCTCTCAGAGGTTTCGACCTCTTGTACATACACTTTCTTTTTTATTTTAATACAAATAGTTTAGCCTTTTGCCTAGAAAAAAAAAAAAAAGCTACACATCCAAATACTCTGAGATGAAATACGCTACAATACATACCTGACTGTTAGGCCCCTATAAT
The DNA here is from genome assembly GCA_000404065.3 of Pinus taeda. Classification (NCBI taxonomy): domain Eukaryota; kingdom Viridiplantae; phylum Streptophyta; class Pinopsida; order Pinales; family Pinaceae; genus Pinus; species Pinus taeda. Next base: position 134,899 of record APFE030406347.1, read on the forward strand.
ACTAGTTATTACCCCATTACTATTGTATTTGTATCCCTTATTAATATTTTTGTGCCCCTATTGTCCCCATATTGTTATTAATGTGCCCCATAGAATCCCTCTATTGTTATTATTGTGCCTTTATATTATTATTGTTAGGTTGTTTGGGTTATATTGTGACTCCTTAGACTCTTATATATAGAAAGGAGGTTTTGTCATTTTAATAATCAAAGAATCATTCATTTGTGTAATGTAAAGGAGGTTTCCCCCTCGAAGAGGCTAAATTCTAAGGCGTTGATCTATCTTTTCTATTTTTTTGTGAGTTGGTTTCATAACATTTGGTATCAGAGCTTTAGATTCTAGGGTTTCACTGCTCCAAATAGGTCATCATGGCATTTTCACTATAACTTTTTTTTGCGACGTTTCAGAAGTGAAAAAAACCCATTTGAGACAAAATCACATTGAACCTCAAGTTTGAATTTCACAGCTTTTCACGCTATATTTGTGGACATATGATATGAGGGAGTTGGTCTTTTTGCCGACTCCTGAATTACATTCCAAACAGGTGACCTGGGGAAAATCATCATAACTTTCTCTCTGAGCATCGGATTGAATTTTTTTAAGAAGGTACAGAAAGAGGCGGATTGTAGTTTCTTGTATATATATTTTAGAGCCAAAGGTCGAAACAAAGACGCGTGGCATGTTGTACAAGTTCGCTTACCGAACTAATCTATAATCAAGTCACTGTGCGAGATTTGGCATAACTCTTCCTTGGAGAATCCAATTTGGATTAGACTTGTGGCATTGGAATGACGACACAGAGGGCTACTGCAAGTCGTAATTTTAGAACTGGATGATCCGAAATTATAGAGATACATCAAAGACAATATCGAGGTCCTACAAAGTGAAAAAATGTGTGTAGATTTTTTAAAATTTTTGCTTAAGCTTGGTTTGAAAAATTATTTTGAAGGAATTCAAAGGGCATAGTAGAGCATTATTATCGGTAACTGATGCCCCAAGGAAAGAAAATGAAAACACCTAGTAAGAAACCTGAAAGCTCTAGCATGACTCATGAAGAAGAGGAAGAAATGCTACATGATATATCAAAATTACAAGACCAAGCGCAACAAATGTCACTCTCACAAAAGCTAACAGAAGCTAAGATAAATGGCATGGAATCTAATATAAAGGGTGTGGAAGCTAAAATGAATGACATGGAAGCTAAGATGGACGATTTGAAGATAGATTTGAAGACAGATTTGAAGACATGCATAGCAGATTTGAAGACAGATTTGACAAATTTTCTACAAGAAATACTTACTAATGGTGAAAGGGTAGTAAAGGAAACTCATGATACGAACAAAAGAAATTTTAATAATGATTTCATAGACTCTAATGTTGGATCGAAGATCCACCATATTCCAAAAATTGATATGAGGAAGTCTGATGGCAAGGATCCCGCAACATGGATATTATAGATGGAGCATTTTTTCGATCTTAATAATGTACAAAACACACAAAAGGTACATATTGCAACTTTATATTTGGAACCAAATCAATTTGTATGGTATCAATGGCTTTTCTCTAGTAAAAAAATTATCACTTGGGAAATTTTTATGGAAGAATTGATAGCACATTATGAGGATACAAAAAGAAACACTTTTTTTAGCCAATTGATAAGTCTCAATCAAAAGGGTTCAATAATGGAGGACATTGAGGAGTTCCAAAAATTGAACATAAGGGTAAAAAATATTCCAAAGGAGCATAGAATTGATGTGTTCATAGGGACTATAGAGGATAATATCCAACATGATGTTCGCCTTTGGGAACCTGATTCATTAGAGAATGCATTCAGGTTAGTAAGAAAAATGGAAAGCAAAATTATGGCAACCAGGAAGCATACCACTCACAACTATAAAGATGGAAGTGTTGCTGCCCCTAGTCTTCCACAACCTAGAAGGTTGACACCACAACAATTGGAAGAAAAAATAGCAAAAGGGCTTTGTTACAGTTGTGATAGCAAATTCACTAAAGGTCATAAGTGTGCTGAGAAGAAATTATTCTACATGGATTGTGAAGAGGAAGAAGAAAAGAGCAAGAAAGGTTAAAAGAAGAGGATATACTCTAGGAACAAAGCCTAGATAAAGAAGAAATGAATCCGACCATATCTTGTAATGCATTGGCTAGAATTACCACTCCTCAAACCATCAAGATAGAAGGACAAATCAGGAAGAAAAAGGTAATAGTGTTGATTGATTTAGGAAGTACCCACAATTTTATTCATTGTAAGATAGCAAAAGAATTGAATTAGTTCCTATATCCAGCACCAGAGTGTTAAGTGATGGTTGCAAATGGAGGAATGATAAATTGCTCTAGAAAGTGCCATAATATCAAGCTATCCATGGGAGAATATGTATTGACTAGCCCAACGCTTTCCATTCCAATGGGAGGTGTTGATATTGTACTAGGACTCCAATGGCTACAATCCTTGGGTACAATAGCTTTTAATTTTCAAGAACTTCTCATGAAATTTTTTGCGGAAGGAAAGGAAGTTTAAATTTTCTATCTTTTTGTGAGCTTGTTTCATAACACTGACCATGCTTATTCTAGTACTCTGTTCATCACACTCTTTGTAGGAGATCTATTGATCATATAAATAACACATGCAACTGCTTCTGCCCAATACTCATTAGACAAGTTTTTGTTTTTCAACATGCTTCTTACCATATTCATAATTGTCATGTTCTTTGTCTTTGCTACACCATTCTGTTGCGGTGTGTACCTGGTTGTAAATTGTCTTCTGATCCCATGTTATTTGCAGTAATCATGGAATGCCTTTGAGTCATATTCTCCACCACGATCTGACCTCAATACCTTGATCTTTCGATCACTTTGGTTCTCTAGTAAGGCTTTGAATTCTTTGAACTTTGGAAAAGTTTCAGAATTCTACTTCAAAAAGTAAACCTAAGTATTTCTACTGTAGTCATCAATGAAAGTGAGGAAGTAGCAACTTCCACCAATGGATTGTGTCCTCATAGGTCCACACAAGTCTGTATGCACTAGCTCAAGAGGTTGCTTTGCTTTGTATGCAACTCCCGTTGAAAAACTTTTACCGTGTTGTTTTCCCAAGATGCAACACTCACAAGTACTAGAAGGCTCTTTGATGGGAGGTAATCCTCTGACCATCTGTTTCTGCTGCAACAATCTTAAACCAGAAAAGTGCAAGTGTCCAAATCAAAAGTTCCATAACTAATAATAATCAAACAATGCAACTGTAAAAGAACTCACCTAGCCACTCTAATTCAAAATTAGAGGAAAGAGTCTATTCCTCGTCATCTGCACCTTTGATATCAGTTGCTTGCTTGTGGCTTGTCATATATAACAACTTCTTGACCTTGAAAAATAACTCTATATCCTTTCTGTGTCAATTGACCAGCACTTAACAAATTATGTTTAATATTAGGAACATAATATACCTTTGAGATTGTCTTTGGCTCCCCCTGCTTGGTCGGAATGTTGACCACTCCTTTGCCATCTACTTCGATAGTCTTGTCAGTCCCCAACATTACTTCTGTTTTAACAGATTGATCAAAATTTGCAACCAAATCCTTGTTGCCTGTCATGTGGTTACTGCAACCACTGTCTAACAACCACACACTAGCAAAAGGTTCATGCATGTTATGGCAAGCTAGGAACATAGAGTTAGTACTCTTTGTAGTGACATTAGCTCTATGGTTCCCTTGATCAACTATTTTATTCCTGCAATCATGAGTATAATGACCAAATTTATTGTAGTAATAACATCTCACCTTTGATTTGTCAACTCTTTGATTATTGTTGAAGCTTTTGGAGTTGCTTCCACTTGCATGTTCATGCTCTTCTCAATCATCTCTCTAACCACCATGCCTTCCGCTTCGTCCTCTACCTCTCGTTCTACTTCTGCCTCGACCTTTTATAGAAACCTAACTTTTGAAAGCGGTCTCTAAAGTGGAATCCTTATTTCTGTCTATCCTTGCCTCATGCAATAGAAGTGATCCCATCAGCTCATCAACTGTCAATAATGCCAAATCCTTGACTTCTTCTATGGTTGCTACCACAACATCAAATTTGGTAAACAAAGATCGGAGGACCTTCTCAACCTCTCTTTGATCTTTTATATCTTCACTGTAAATCTTTAATTGATTTACAATAGTTATGACCTGATTCATGAAAGAATCAATGTCCTCTGTCTCCTTCATCTGCAGACTTTCAAAATCTCTCCTAGTATTATGCAACTTAATAATATTGACTTTGGCCATACCTTTATAGTTTGTCGCCAAAGTATCCCATGATACTTTTGTTGAAGACGTGGTCATAATCTTCTCGAACACTACTAGGTCCACTCCTCATTGAATAAGTTGCAGTGCATGTGCATTCTTCTTCTTGTCTTTCTTCCATTGTTCCCTCTTTGCATTAGTGAGAGCTTGTTCTTCTTCTTCGTTCATCGGTTCTAAAACCCAAACTTCACGTAATCCGAAACATCATGTGCCTACAATGTGGTTGCCATCTTAATGACCCACACATCATAATATTTCAATGTAAACGGTGGGAACTGGGGCTACAAATTTGAAAAAGCCATCTTTCTCTAAAATTTCTCTTTTTAAAAAAAATACCCTAAATTTCTACTGTGTAAAACTCTTTTTCAAAAAAATAATACTCCTTTCAATAAAACCCTAAGTTTTTATTTTAAAAAAAACATCAAAAAAAGCATTCTCAAAAAACCCTTTTCAAATACTATTCATATTAATTTTTATATAGAAAAAAATATTTATATATAAAAGATCAACAAAAAAAAATTCAATTTTAACAATTCCCATTCAATGTATTAAAACAAAATCTTTTCAATAAAAACCTTCAAAATAAAAACCAGTGGGACTCTCTGGATTAAGCAAGTGGATGTTGACTCAATACGACCCTCATGAATTTCAAAAAAGTATGACTTCGTACTTGCTAAGATTTGTCACACTCTTCTACGGTGGTGCGACTGCTTTTATTTTGGAGAGCTACTCTCCTCTTTTGTCGGCAGAGAAAAAAATCAATAAGCTATAACTTATTTTTTACTTGAGAACTCTACAAGCTGCGGCTCAAAAAAATCAACAAGCTACGACTTATTTTTTACTTGAGAACTCTGCAAGCTGTGGCTGCTGTTACAATTTTTTTTTATTGTTTTTCTCTAGCTCTGATACCAATTTGTTGGAAAGGAAGAGGAGACAAAAAACACAATTCACATATAAAACATGATTTGTTTCTCTTATATTGATCATACAAAAAACATAATGATTACAATGAACCTTGTGAAGGGTATTTAAATCTTTTCCAACTAGCTAACTGCCTAAAATATCTTGACATGCAACTACATGCAATCTCACACTCAAAGTAGTCTATCACTTAACTCACTTGACTCAACACTCAAACACTCAATCATGTAATCACTCAGTTAATTGACTCTCTATTTTTATCTAACTCATGCAGGAGTAATTATCTTATTTTAATGGCCTTCACGCAGGAGGCTAAGTAAGCGTGGCAACATGGCCGTAGTCTTATTCGTGGGTGTAGCCTGTTCCTGCAACCGATCCTGTTGGTGATATTGTTTACAGAGATAATGAAGGCAATATAATGCTTGTTGGAGATGATCCTTGACAAGAATTTTATAACATAGTCTATAAAATACTGATATGCACTCAAGAAGAGGTGCAAAAGATGACACCTGACATGTTCAGTGAGGATGCTCAGAGCTGTTTTGAGCAGTAGCCTACTACCGTGGAGGTTTCTAAGTGTTCTATTGATGGTCAGGATTCCTCCTCTCCTCTTGGATCAAGAATCTAAATAATGACAAATTCGTTGTTTCTTGTCATTTTAAAGATGCCCTAATCTCAATGTACTCTTGAACTGGAGTGTGTGATGTGATACTGCAGCTTGTAGTTTTCAATATGACTCTTAACCATGGGTTTTCTTTTCTTTGGGATTTTGATTTCTTTAGATAACCGTAAGCATGTGAGTGAATCTGCAACCTGTTAGTGCTACCACAAACACTTCTGTCAATATTATTAGACTCGAGTTTTCCTGTGTGGTTTCATTCCAAGGTACCAGTACATGGGGTTTTACCTATTGTAGCACTCCATATTTCAAGTTTTCTTGAAATCTGGGTGGATTTTATTTCACTAGATCATTTAGTCACCTACATTTGTTATTCGATCCCCCACCCCAGGATGTAGTAATCATGTCCGTTAATTTTTCGATGGCCTGTCCTGGTCCCTATCATGGGTTTTGGGGATTCGGTGCGAGTTCATAAATGAGGAAACAACTGCAGGATCAAGAGAGCATTCATTTCTCGAGGTAATTGAGAATGGTGGTAGCAAGGAAGCCTCGTCCTCTTCGACAACAATGGCTATCCAGATTAATGGACTTTTGGCTTCTCATCTTAATGTTTGCCCTTCTAGTATTCACTACAACATGTTTGTTGGTTTCTAAAAAGTTCAATGCTATCAAATGAATAAAGGCTGTTGCTGGGAACAATCTAAAACTTCCACTATGTTGTAAATTAGTGTATGCTTGGTGAAACGAATTATGTTCTTGAACTTTTATTTTTATTTTTGGGTCTTGTAACTGAAACATGTGGAGCCTAATCAACTTAACATGTAAATGCTATTTGTTAGAATTGATCACTCTAACAACGACAAATTCTAGTTGGAAATATTCAAGATGAAGACACCAAGTTTGGATATGATTTTAGAAGAAGTTTATTTTGGCAGTGGATATCAATTTGTTGATGCAACAATAGATGACAAACAAGGTAAAATATTGTGTGCTAGAATAAAGCAGATTCATAGTATATGTCACATACATTAGTAAGCAAGTCTAGGATGTTTTTAAGTGGGCTTTGTAATGTATGTACCTAGTAACTCCAAAAGTTGGAGTTGTGTTGTAAACCTTGTAAGGCATGTGTATCCCCATACAGTTTGTGGTAATCTAAAAACCACTTTGTATTTGCAGTTTCGATTTGTGGTAAGCAAAAAACCACTTGTAAGATTGAAGTGGGACTGAGATTCCTGTTGGCATGGTTTAGGGTTAGTTGAGAAAACACTCAGCCTCATTGAGTCGGGTCTCTGGTGAGCCTTAGTGGTTGGCATGCCTTAGTGGCAGGTTTGTGGCCCATAGTGGCTGGAGTGCCTTAGTGGTAGATTTGTGGCCCGGAGCGGCTGTAGTGAGCCTTCATGGCTGTTTTGTGCCTTCATGGCTAAGTTGAGCCTTGGTGGCTATGTTTAGCCTTGGTGGCTGAGAGCCCTTGGAGGCATAGTCGAGGGTGATCCGATAAAACCTAGAGCATGGTTATGAGTAATCTGATAAAATCCATGATGATATTGGAGGGGGATTTACAAGTACAGGTACATTTCTACAGTTATAATGGTTGAAAGAACCATGTATGCGAAGGACATCCTACAAGACTAGCGGTTGCAGCGGTTGGCACCCATGCATTCCGATGGATGGTTGCTCGTTTATATGGACATCAACATATTCTTTTATGTTTGACCACAACTAGACTTTTCAGATTGATATCGAGACAAGTACTCATTAAGGGGGTGTGTTGATATATTAATTCCTACTTGTCTTAGTTGTGAATTTCTCTGTAAAGAGTATGTTCCTATTCTATAGAAGTGGTTTCCCTAGTTTGGTGTGTGGTTGAGATATTCTCTCAACAAACAGATTGTATGTCCAAGATAGTTTTCCTACCTTCATACAATACTCGTGTATATATGTAATATGGTATTTGATTAATAGATGTGAAGATAGTTTGCACTATCGATTTTTATCATATATAACGGCTCAATTTGCTTTGGTTAAGGTTGAGAATTTCTTTAGACATCAAGAAGTTAACCATAAGTTAACTATTAGGGCTTGCAAGAAGGTGATCATAATTTTGGCCAAATGCATTACTTCATTTCATGAATATATAATTTAAAAGATTTTTTCATATGCAAAGTAATAATTACACCATAAGATGTTCCTCCTTCAAAAGAATTCCCCCAGTTGTCACTCTACATCAATCTTCACCATAGGATTGAATGTTATATGATTGAAGAATTGTATGTCATTGGATTGATATGATTTCAACAGTTTTAAATTTCTACAGATACCTTTGGTGAAATGACCTTGGAGGATTTCTTAGTGAAAGCCCTAGAAGTCAGTGAGGACAATAATGGCAATAGTAATAATAATAATAGTAGTGTTGTTACTGTTGGTATTGCAGGGAGCCCCCAACAAATCTTGGTTTGCAGTGTCCCCACTGTTGGGATAGGGATGGACGCAATGACATCAATACACAAAATTTCAACAATAGGAAGAGTGGTACCAGTATCATCTGAGCACTTCCTAGTAGTAGCAAAAACAACAACAACATATTATGGTAGCTTACGACACCAAGTGTCTCGTTCCACAGAATGGTCCATTAGGGATCCCTGACAATCGCCTCTTGGAAGGTGGGTATGGGGACAATCAACTAGCTCTATCATCGCCTTTGATGGGCTACACATAATCTGATTCTCCAATTCTGGGCAGAAAGTAGGGAGCACCAGGGAGAAATATTGAGAAAACCATTGAGCAGTATCAATAAAGGATGATTAAGAACCATGATTCAGCAGCATGATCCAAGGCAAGAAAGTAGGCATAATGCTTTTCTTTTTCTTCTTTATATGGCCCTGATAGATTTACTTAACAAAAGTTGTGGCATTTTATTCCTCCATTTTGTGTTGTTATCCTTTCTCCAATTTCTCTTTGTTTATTCAGCATTTGATCTTCTTTTCACATGAATTAATTTCTAACGACTGTGAGACAACTCAGATTCTTAGATGTAGGACTCCAGCAAAGATGAGGTGTTTTAAAGCAATCGATACAAGACATGGGGCACTAATTTGTTTACAAATGTAGATAAATACCACCCATGTCATTTCCCACTCCACCTGGTGTTCAAAAGAAAAACTAAAATTCAAAAAACATGTAGATGACAAAGACGAACAAAACCATAAGGTCAAAATCCTTTTGAATTCGAAGGTACTCAAACACACTAGTTTTCCCAGTTATTGTAGCATACAACTTCTCATCCTCAATTTAACCTCCTTATTGTACTCATAATGTGGCGGGTTTGAAGGATAAACATATTATTAACAAATAATAGTTAATTGGAATTTACATTAAACTCTCATAACTGCGCACGCCCTCTAAGTGCCTAAGCGTGCCCCTGCGAACGATCCAACCGGCATCCCGGAGGCCTGGGCCTTGGCCCCCCGCCATCACCCTCTCGGATTCTCCTCGAGAGGAACCCGATCCTCAAAAAGCCTTCTCAGATCTAGTGAAATCCCTCCCTCCTCAGCGCCCCAGACCTGCATTCACGAAATTTTTTAAGAAATTAGATGTTCTTCAGGAAGTTCAGCCGCCTCCAACCTTGCCTCGCATGGCAGCACTATCTCTTGCTGAAAAAGGTCTCATAGGACAATTTACAGGCCTTTGGCCTTCTCCAAGAACAGTTCAAAGATGGGTCGAACGAAACTGGTCAGACAAGATCCAAGGGAAAATATCAATTAGGTTTTGTGGAAAAGGGTACTATACATTCCATTTCGAATCCAAAGAGGACAAGGATTTGATCTTCAGGAATAGGTCATATTTCATGGACTCCAGGGGCCTCTATCTCAATAGATCGACCCCAGATTTTGATCCAGAGCTAGACATCCCCAGTGTTGTTCCGGTCTGGGTCCATCTCCCTCACCTCCCTCTCCACTACTAGGGAGATGAGTCTGTTCGGGCCATAGGGAATGTTGTAGGCAAATATATCGATCGTAGCGAGCCAAAGGACAACATGCAAGCTTACGCAAGGATCTGTGTCGAAGTGGATCTAGGTAGAGGACTGCCTAAAACAATAAAGCTGAAAGTGGAGGATTGGAGCCATGTTCAGCAACTGGATTATGAGCATATACCATTCAAATGTAAGGTATGTCACGAATACGGACACTTCGCTAATAGATGTACTAAACTTGTTAATGCAGAGAGTGACGAGCAGGAAGGTCACTGGGAAACAGTAAAAAAGAAGAAATCAGCTCCTCCTCCCAAGCCTACCTTGGAAACTGATAACCCTGGACCCTTAGCTCTGCGACCTTCCTCTTCCTCTCCCTCTCCCTCTGTCCCCCTCCCGCTTGATCTGCCCCTCCCCTCCTCTTCCAACCCCTTTCTTGTCCTCTCCACTCTCGATTCTCCCCCTGAAAATCCCCCTTAAGAGCCTCCTGACCATCACCCATCCCAAATCATATCATCACAGACTTCCCTTGAACCCCCTCCATCAAGGATTACCATAAGCTCTTCGAAAGAGCATGGAACAACCAGTGACACTTACAGAAAACGGGGACCTGGCAGAAAATCAGCTAAACAACACAGGCATGAGAATGCCCAGAAAGACATAGCCGTGGGCACACAAACTCCAATAGAATCCTTCATTCTAGGGCATCAAGAGAAAGAGACAAGCTACAAAGATCAAGAGAGACGAGCACCTCTCCACATGCCCAATATCTAATGATGAAAATCCTATCTTGGAACAACAGGGGTTTAGGGCACCCCTCCAAAGTAGCTGCCCTTAGAGACCTAATCCACAATGAAAAGCCAGAAATCATGTTGATACAAGAGACAAAACAAGACCAGCAGGAAATGAGAAGAATTATAGATCAGCAGAAACAATATTTAGGATGCATTAGTGATTCAAGAGGAGCCTCCGGAGGAATTGCCACCATTTGGGACAACAGTAATGGAACTGCACCTCAACAAATATCCACCAGAATTGGATCAGAACCACTCTTGACAGCAGAACATGCAGCCAAACAGTAATCATATACAATGTTTATGTCCCCAACCATTACAGAGAAAAGGAAATCTGTTGGGACGATCTAAAGACAAGCATTGATGGGGAACTAAACACAAACATTATAGTAGCAGGTGACTTCAACCTGGTCTTGCATGCCAATGAAAAAAGGGGAGGATCTTTTGCTCCAGCTCCCTTCAGAGGCCAACTGGAGACTATCACTCACGAACATGAATTAGTTGATGTTGTACCCAAAAATCGCAGGTATACTTGGAGTAATCGTAGGATTGGCATCGGCAACATAATGGAGAGGCTTGACAGATTCCTAGTCAACATCACGTACCTCTCTTCCTTCTCTGTAGGATACGCCAACATCCTCAATACCTCAACTTCTAATCACTACCCTATTACTCTAACTCTAGAAACCCACTGCCCCCTCGGCCCTATCCCTTTTAAATACAGTCCCCTTTGGAATTGGATTCCAGCAGTCAGAGAAATCGTTCAGAAGATTTGGAGCTAGCATGTAGAAGGTTCGCCAGGCTTCATTTGGGAAACCAAATTAAAAAGAACCAAACAGGTATTAAAAGAATGGGCCAAAGAAAATTACCAGGAGCAGAGGAGATCAAAAAGAAAATCAAGAGTGACTTAGAGAGTGTGCAATTAAGGATCGAAGAACATGGCCTATCGCAACAAAACAATGAGCAAGAACGTGTATTATATACACAGCTGAGTCACATTAATAGGGAGGAAGAAACCAAGTGGCACTTAAAATCTAGACAATTATGGCTCCAAGGAGGAGACAAAAATACAGCCTATTTTCACAAACAAGCCACTGCTCGAAAGCTCAGGAACAATGTGAGCACAATCTTGGACAATGAAGGAAATCTGCACAGCACTCAAGAGACCATAAGGAAGGCTGCCTCCAAGCATTATAGAGATATCTTAACTGAAACCAAAGGGGAAGAAGACTATTCTGATTTGCTCCAGCATTTACCCAAAGGAGTCACTAAGGAGATGAACAACAACCTTAGCAAGGAAATTGAGGAAGAGGAAATCAAAAGAGCAATCTGGAATCTGCATCGTGATAAGGCGCCCGGGCCTGATGGCTTCCCCATTTTCTTCTACAGGGTGTTCTGGACTCTTATAAAAAAGGACCTGATCAATATGATTTGATGGGCGCAAAGAAAAGGGAAAATGGGAGGATTCACCAATGCCACCTTTCTTGCCCTCATACCCAAAGAAAATCGACCCTCTTCTCTCTCCAGATTCCAACCCATCTCCCTCTGCAATTCCTCCTATAAAATTCTGTCCAAAATTCTAGCTACTAGACTTAAACCCCTCCTTCCCTCCTTGATATCTGAAAATCAAGGAGGTTTCTTGCCTAACAGGCAAATCACTGATTCCATTCTCCTTGTTCAAGAAGCCATACATTCGAGCCTATCCAGGAAGGAAAAAGGATTTGTCCTTAAGCTCGATCTGGCTAATGCCTTCGACAGAGTAAGGCACTCCTTCCTTATAGTTGTCTTAAAAAAGATGGGTTTTGAGACACCCTTCATTAATATTACTGTAGCTTGCATCTCTGGGCCCTGGATTCCCCCCCTGATCAACGATAGACCAGGTGAAGCATTCCAATCTTCCCGGGGTCTCAGACAGGGTTGTCCCCTCTCCCCCTACCTCTTTATCCTCATGGCAGAATCCTTCAGTCAAGCTTTGGACCACAATCAGAGAGTGGGCCTTATAACTAGTATCAAAGTCGGGAATGGAGCCAAGAACATTAATCACTCACAGTTTACTGATGATACCTTGTTAATTGGAGGAGCCTCCACCACAATAGCAAGGCGATTCAAGAAACTCCTTGACCAATTTATGGCGTATTCTGGAGGCTTGGTCAATCAGCTCAAAAGCTGTATATATGGGTGGAACACTTAAAATTAGGTTATCCACAGCATCGCAAATATATTTGGTGTCACATGCAATTTGGAATGGACCCATTTGTCCTACTTGGGCATCCCAGTGAGTTTAGGTCCTTTGAAGGCTGGAACCTGGAATGGAATCATTGACAAGGTAAAGAGGAAGGTGCAGCAATGGGGATCACTGTGGCTCAACCCAGCAGACCGCCTTATTCTCCTCAAGTCAGGTATCACCTCCCTTCCCCTTTACCGTTTTTCACTCTATCAAGCTCCTGCCATTTTTCACCATAAATTGGAAGTTGTACTATGCCACTTCCTTTGGCAAGGAGGGAAGAACGACAAAAGCAAGTTTAATTTAGTCAGCTGGAAACATGTCATCCAAACTCAAGATAGAGGAGGTATTGGTATTAGATCGCCAATGTTCTTAAATCTGGCCTTTGGTGCGAAAATTGTTGACTATTCGGAACAAAACAACTATATGTTGTTGAATTTAACTCCCAACCTTGAGACCTACTTCCAAGCCTGAGTCTCCCCCCAAGAAGTTTCTCACATGCAGTGAGACTAGCAGTTCTTTTGTCATAGCTACCTGGGCTTAACCAGACATAGCTTATAAACCCCATCTGGCATATCAACACGAAAGCCTTTTTCTTATGTTTTTTTTTTCTTAGTCTTAGGTACTCATACCCTCTTGATCCCTTGCTTGAGAATAAATCTTCAAGGAAGTGGTTAGGGATAGGTAATTGCCTACCCTAACTACCTGACAAGTGAGAGTTACATGTTTGTTATCAAAACATTTTCCTTAAGCACAATTAATCAAAATAATATATGTATAAACTTAAATAGTAATATCCAGTTTGTTTAAGTGCAATAATTAATATTTACTTACAATTACCAGGGACATCACAATATCCAAAACAAGACAAAAATAATTTTGATAACAAAACTTTGATGCCTTTTGCTGGGAATAATAAAAAAAAATAATTATACTCAAAATTATATTGAGCATATATGAGATAACAAGCTTACATTCAAGAAACTCTCGAAGGGAAACAAAACCATTTAGTCAAACCATTCTACATGTCATTTATAATATAGTTAGTCCCTCTATAAATCATTCAATGTCTATAGTGATATCAAAACAATATGCATAAAATTAGGGGAGCATACTAATATCACAATAGTGTATCATAATAACAAATTTAGTTCAACTATATCCATAACTATTTCCAATATTATCTCCAAAAATTAGTCAACCTTATTCTATGGAATATTTATCTTTAATTTCTCTCATTTTCCTCATCATTAATTCAGAGATAAAATTAACATATAATTTTATAATATATTTATTATAAACATACACATAAAATAAAATAAATAATTTTTTATGAAAAAAATCTTCAATATAGAATCATAATATTTCTGGTTTAAAATATAAAAATTAAAAATTATAATTATAATTCTGGTTAAATAATTATATCTTAAATATAAGACACATATAACTATATTTATAACTGCTCTCAAATCTCAGTGATCTATCAATAAAACAAACTCAAAACAAAGCCATTGTAGAACCCAAGTGTTTCAAGCTTACATTGTGGAATAGAACTCCAACTCCGTAATTCGTTCCATTCATTTAGCTTCTCATTGTTCCTAAATGATACTGGTTTCGTGGTCACGTACAAAATCCTCTCTTTCTACACGCTGGTTGGTTTGTGTACATATTATTCTTTTCAAGAGAGACTCGGAGGAGGAGGCAATGAAGAGTAACAAACAAAAATATGCAGTACTATTTCGAAATAAAATCCGGTAATATATGGAAAGTAATAAATGAAATTGGGTATTTATATAATATAAATAGAGTATAAAAGAAATTTAAAATAGTGCGGATTATACATATATATATATATATAATATAATATTATAATATAATGTAAATATATATAAATATTAATATAAATAATATATTTTATTTAAAATTATTATAATTTAATTGAAATTAACAATGTTAATATCATTTATTGTAATTTAAATATCTTTATTAATTTTTATGTAACAAGAAATTTAATTACTAGTGTTAATTAAAGAAATAAGTTTGTATTATTTTTATTATAATATAGTGAAGAGTATAAGTTGAGGTTATATTTATTAATGTTTTTATTATAATAAAGTGAAGAGCATATTTTGTGAATTAGTAATTAGCTTCTTGATGTTTAAAGAAATTACCAACCTTAACCAAAGCAACTTGAGTGAATTAGTGAATTGAAAATGGCTTCTCACTGGCACAGTGGCACAGTTTAGAATTGCATCTCTTCTGTTCTAAACATTTCGAGCTTCTTATCGAACGTTTAGAACTTCTTGGCTGGCTAGTTATTTTACAGTAATGGAGCCCTGAGCCTGCTAGGGAACCAAGAATCGAACGGATTATAAAAAACCAAATTCCTGCGTATGGTGGAATTCATCAAAAACAACAGCGGAAAGAATTGAGAGGCAACTCTTCTAAAAAGCAGGGAGAAATTAGTGACAGGTGGTTCTTGCAACGTTCCATTGAAAGCGATGTTTCATCGCCATCTCCGAAAAATCAGTCAGAGCCCCACAAGTTTCAACATTTATTCAACCTTCCTTCCAAGTTACAAGGTGAGTCAATTGCGCTCACTTTAGACCGTTGGCGTGACCTCAACTGAAGAGAGTGCCCCAGTTTCAAAGTTTGAATTCAAATTCACTGTCTTTGCTCACAGTGTGAACGTTGGCTTCACGAAAACCTTGTGTGGATGTTTATGTGAGACTGAATAAACGAAGTAAACGGAGCTGAACGATTTCTATTAAATCTCTGTGGGTTCTCCTGGAGAGGCCTCAATTCAACATCTGTCGCAAATATATCAACCCTTTGAAAGAGCAAAATAAATCTTAGTCACAAGTCTCTTACCACCTTATTATATGTGCGTCACGAGTCTCTTACCAGCTTTATTATTACAAAATAACAGCGAACTTCCCGCAACATGTTTGGACACCACAAATGCAAAACCTGCGATAAACACATCAAAAATATAAATCATGTAGACCTAACAAGAAAATCATAATCAAATTGTTCCTATGTTTCCAATAAAGGGAAAACCTTTTCTTTATATATTGTTTCTAAAGTCCTGGAAGGCAGTCGCACCTTCTAAGTCTTAAAAGGAGATGAAAGCACACAAGCACGCTCTTTGAAGTCCGGGTAACAAGTATATTTCAATTGATAGACATTTTTTTCGTGTTTTCATTGATATTTTTTTCCAGTCAAATTCTTCAAAACTTAATAAAGAATTTTTTTAAATCTTATCAGAAGTTTAAGAATCTTACAATCAAAAGTTTAATAGTTTAATTTGGAAAATTTTATTATTTCAAGAGTTTTAACTTATTTATATATTTAAAAACTCATTTTAAACAATAAAAAATATAATCTTTCTCGAAGCAATATTATTAAATTTCAATTAAATAAAAGCACATTCCATCTTAGTAGCCTAAAAGTAGGTAATAAAAGCTCTATTGCAAGGTCCAATAATAGTACTTGGCCCAATTTCCCAAGGCTCTAACTAAAGAAGCTAGTTATACTATCCAATTAGGCAGGTTCTCATGAGTAATATTCTCAAGTTTTGTTCTTCATTCCATTAGATGTTCAGGGACATGGTTCATCAACTTATCTAAGGTTAGATTTAGTAAACCTATAGGCCTTCTATACATGTATCTCTTGATGCAATGCTAATTGAAAGGACACCAACAAGGATTATAAAGGCTTCCACGTAGGTGAAATCTCTTGTATTTCATGTATCTATGTTTCCCTTACCATAGGTTTACGTAAATGACAAATTTCTATGTTATTTATAGATACTATAACACATTTATAGCTTGGAAAAAATAATTGCTCTAAAACAATGTGCTTATGAAAGTGCTCTAGTAATACCTATTGTATCAAATTTACCCAAATTTACTATATAAAAGACATATTGCAACCACAATAGATGAATGGAGAACCTAGAGAGAACTAAAATCTATACTTTTATTATTGGAAGTAATGTTCACCTACCGCTACAAGGACACAACCTCTAATCGTTAGAGCTCCAATTACACATGACTTCATAGGATGCTTCTAGTAAGCCTTCTTACATATATTTCTTTCATAGTACTACATAGGTCTTATTTATTAGAGATGGCATCCGTACATAGTAATAGTTAGCAACATATCTATCTACTAATGAGGTTAGAGAGCTTAGGGCCTTAACAAAACCGAGGCATAATACTTCACTTGACACATAATGTTTGTTTGATATAGAGGTGAACCTTGCATTAAACCCCATTTTCTAAACTATGACATTTGTGAGTGCATCATAACAACCTAGCATTAAACAATTTTCATGGAAAACTTTAGGCGCTAATATTTGCAGGTGGAATAATTTTCCATGATTTTTCCACAAAAATGATTCGCCAATTTCCATTTTTTTTTTAAATGATTTGTCCAAATTATACAATATAAAATTATTTTACCTTAAAAATTGCCAATATTATATAGAGACTATATACAAAATCATTATAAGTTTGAATAATTTTACAAATATATCAATAAACATTTATAATTTTCATATTATGGACTATTGAGATTTGTCAATGTTTTTAAACTTCAAGATAATTTTCCATCCTTAAAATTTTCCTTGACAATTTTGTCTTTTGTGATCACCTATTGCATCTAGGTTTTGGACCTCATGGGAATAATGAGTCCTCCTACCCTTCTCTCGTCATGATTGTATCTCCTAAAACCAATGGGTGCATTTTAGGCTTTGGCCATCCCAATATTGGATACTGCTTATGAGCATCTAAAATGAATCCATGAAATCCAAAATATATAGAAACCAAACAAATGTAAGACACAAATTATGTGAAACCCAAATCCTTTGGACAAGAATTCAATTATCCATAAATCTTTCAAGGAAAAGGGAAAAATGTATAATATTTCTTTTTAACATTCAATAATCACATTTTCCTTTAGTATATAATCCTAAAGTGGATGTTATTTGATCTATTGACTCATTATAATTATAAGTACAAATGGTCATTATGTACTTAAATATGCTATTTGCAAATTTTAGTTATTATAGATAGAAATAATAACATCACCTTGGAAGAGTAATAGAGAGAAAACTTTTATTTTGCAATCTACAAAATGTCAAGCATTTTAACAATGAAATTTTTGGTGCTACTCAACTCCAATGCAATGGTTAAAAAAAAATTCAAGATTAACCTTACAAAGTTGGTGGTGGAGTTTGCTTTAGCTCCAAATGTTTCTTACATAATGTTTTTTATTACAATTTCCAACAACCATATTTAGTCATATCAAAAACAAAACACAAATGACTTTGACACCAAAGTTTTCATATATATTTTTTGGGAATAATAATCAACAATAGTTATACTCAAAATTATATCAAGCTTATATAAAGCAAAAAACAAACACGAGAAACTTAGATTTAAGAAACTCTTGAAGAGAAAATTCTATTCAATCAAACAATTCTATGTGCCTTTTATAGTATAGTTATTCTTTCTATAAAACTGTAAGTGCCCATAGTAATATCAATACAATATTTATAGAATTAAGAGACCATAATCATATCAAAACAATATGTCATAATAAAATATTTAATTCAACTATATTCATAACTATTTAGAATAACATCTCTATAAATTACTCAAACTTATTCTATAAAATCCTTATTTTTAATTTTTCTTGTTATTCCTATCCTAATTTACACATAAATTTTTACACATAGTTTATCATAACAATATATTATATTTTTATTTTATATTACTAATAAAAATTAGTACTTTCTTATTATATATAATATACGTAGTTGTACATAAATAAAATAACTAAACTTTTAATGAATAAAAATTCTTAAATATAAAATCATAGTATTTATTATTTAAAATATTAAATTTTAAATTTAATTACTATTAAATCTCAAATAAAAGATACACATACTTATATTTAAATTTATATGATAACTACAAAATCTCAATTATATATCAATAAAACAAACTCAAAACAAACTCTTCGTAGAACAATCGATTTAAGCTCAGGGTAGAACAATAGTGTTTCAAGCTTACACTCTGTGATAGTATTCCAATTCCACAAACTCTTTTGTAGAACAATCGATTTAAGCTCAGGGTAGAACAATAGTGTTTCAAGCTTACACTCTGTGATAGTATTCCAATTCCATATTGCTTCTTCCGTTCACTTAGCATCTCATTATTCCTATATGATATCGGTTTCCTGGGTACGTTAAAAATATTCTCTCTCTACCCGCCAGTTGGTTAGTTTCTCCATTATTTTTGTCAACCAAGACTTTGACAACGAGGTAATTGAAGACTAATGATGAGTCCTTTTCCTCTTCTTTAGTCATGATTGGTATCTCTTCAAACTAATGGGGATGTTAAGTTTTGGCCATTCCAATTGTGTTTATGGGTATCTTGAATGAATTCAAAAAAATTCAAAATATATAGAAACTCACCAGATATCAAACACAAATTATGTGAAATTTAATGTTTTTGGACAAGAATTTAAATATCCAAAAAGCTTTCAAAAGAAAAAGGAAAATTGTTATAATATTTATTTATAACATTTAAAACTCACAATAGCATATAATCTTAAAGTGATGTGATTTGATCTATTCAGTCATTCTAATTACAAGTATAAATGGTCATTATGTAGTTAAATATCACCTTGAAGAGTAAATAAGATCGTATTGGAAGAGTGATCCAGTGAAAATTTATATGGTGCAATTTATAAGTTGTAAAGCATTTTAAAAATGAGAGTTTCAGTGTTATTCTTCAACTTTAATATAATGGTTAAAAAGAATTTTAAGATTAATTTTATAAAGTTGGTGGTGGACATTTCTTTTTCTCCAATTGTTTTTCTAACAATCATTATAATTTCTAACAACCATATTTAGCCATATCCAAAACAAAACACAAAAGCTTTGATATTTTTTGTTGGGAATAATAATCAACAATAATTATACTCAAAATTATATGGAGTATATATGAAACCAGGAACATGAGAACTTTACATTCAGAAAACTCTTAAAGGGAAAAATCTATTAAGTCAAACTATACTATGCTTTATTTAGAATATAGTTATTATCTCTATAAAACCTTGGGTGCTTATTAAGAGTACTATGTTATAATATCAACTATAATATTATATATATATTATAATATATATATATTATATATATATTAATTAGAAGACCATAATCATATCACAATAATATATTTATAATAAACTATTTAGTTTCAACTATATATGGATTAACTATCACTAATAACATCTCAATAATTTACTCAACTTATTTTATAATTCCTTAACTTCTTATCCTTTTCTTATCTTAATTTATAGGTGAACTCAATATAAATATTTTATAATATTAATATATTATAATAATTTTTATTATTTATCACTAGTAAAATTTAATCCTTCCTATTATATATAATATATGAACGTGCACATAAATAAAATAACTACCTTTTTATTTTTTTATATATAGAAAAGACTTGAAGTACAAAATCATAATATTTCTTATTTAAATATATAAACTTCAACTATAATTACTATTAAATCTTAAATAAAAGACAGCATGTATCTGATAACTACAAAATCTCAATGTTTCAAACTTACAGTGTGTGATAGTACTCCAATTCCATAAGTGATTCCTCCGTTCATTTAGCTCGTCAGGGCTCCTAAACGATATGGGTTTCCTTGTCACGTCTAGAATATTCTCTTTCTACATGCCATTTGGTTAGTCTCTTCATTATTCTTTTCAACAGACTTTTGACAACCGGGCAGTCCACAGTCATAGATTAATAAATGGAAATGGAATGAAAAACAATAAATGGGATCGGTTATTTATGTAATACAAATAAAATATAAGAGAAATTAAATATTAAAAAATTAATATATTATTATCGATATTTATAGAGCAAACCCAATTGGATAATATAATTTTTTTGGGATATTTTATATATGAACATAAAATGTTTATTTAGATTAATTTTAATTTAATTAGAATTAAAAATATTAATATAATTATTTTTAATTTAAATAATTTAATTAGTTTTTTAGCTTGATTGAACTTTGAATTTCATTGTTTATACAATATTTAATAATATAACAATTACCAATTAAATTAATTCATTGGGCTAATGTTTTAATTAACTTCAATGTGATAAATATTTTAAATAAATAAAAAATAAAATAATTATTATTAGTTAAAAACTTAAAAGGCTCAGATTACATTTTTTGATGTTTTTATTAGAATAGAGTAAAGAGTAAAAGATATACATTACTAATTTTATCTCTTGTTTGTTTGTGTGTATTTTTGGTGTATAGTAATTCCACCATAGGAAATACACATTTCTAGTACTTTTAAAGTCTTGTATTTTAGTTTGTTATCACATATTATCTTGATCCAACTTTGACTAATAATCTAATTTACTTCTAATTGATATACAAAATCAGTTAAACTATATAGAAAAAACTAAATAAACCACATAAAATAATAATAAAAATTTTCAGAAAAAATTATACAATATTCTATCAACTTAATGATTAATAATATAAAAATAGCTAAAATCCATATATTTCATTCTATTTCCTTTAATAATGCAGTAATACAACTCAAATTGAAACAAAATCAATCCAATAAAAGCTAAATTTTCTCATCAAAGTGACCCAAAGAAATAGTTATTTTTTTACGTTTATTTTATTAATTTAAATATTATTAGGTAAAAGCCAAATTTTCTGGGTCAAAATGACCCAAGAAAGAATTACTTTTTTATGTTTATTTTATTACTTTAAATATCATTAGATATGTGAAAGTTTATGTAATCTATCTATAATTCATATTGTTTCCTTTCTGCTTATACAAAATCATATAAATAAAAAAACAAAAAACTGACTAACCCACACACAAAGTAATAATAAAATATTTTTAAAAACAGTACAATATTCTATCAACTTTGATAATTAATAATATAAAATAACTAAAATCCATATATTTCATTCTATTTCCTTTAATAACGCAGCAATGGAACTAAAATTGAAACGAAAACAATCCAGTAATGAGGGGAAACTGGAAACCGTTTCATCAAATATAAGAGCAATTAAAAATACCCGTTTAAAAAGCTTAAAATTATTGTTCGCATGTGGAGTAATATTTAAATAAACATTTTAATTATATGCTTATGAAATGAAGTGATGGCTTCAGCCAAAAGGATAATTACCTACTCACCTTCTCTCAAGGCCTAATAGGTAGATTCTTATGTTTACAGAAATTATCAACCTTGACAAATGCGACTTGAGCTATTTTATAGAGAAATGAAGTGAATTGAAAATAGCATCTAGCCAGGCAAATTTTAGAAATTGTAAATTTTGTATTTTAAATACTTACGAGTTATAAATTTTTGGAGGTGTATATTTCTATAAAAAGTTCATAATGCAGAAAATATAAACAATATCAAAACAAATCTCATTACCCATTCAGATTTGTGAAATTTTGATATTTGATATCGATTTGAAATAATCCACCCTAGTATCAAACTTCTAAAACTGCTAATTAATTTATTAAACAAAATAATTACAGTAATAGAACGTTGAGCCTGCTAGGTCACCAAGAGTCGAATCGTCATGCATAACGCCTGTCTGCTCTGGTATTTACCATCATGGCCTTCTTTTGCATACCCATGCGCAACTTTCTGTTTTGGTTGTTCAGCCTTCAACTTCTTTCCCTGAACCAACCACTATTGGTACCTTCACCAATATTTATGACAGTATTCTTTTCCAGAGACCAAATTATTTTAGAAATTTGAATCTTGGATCTCTTAACTTGATAGTTCAAATCAGGGCGCGATTTAAATTGTCACCTGAACATATATGATAGAATTAATAAAAACAACTGCAATTAATCTTATTCTCTTCTTCCCGGATAGCTTCCAGCTTTGGTCTCCGGCATTGAACTCTGGAATATGTCACTAACTGCTCATACTGTTTCTTCAATTCCGGAGTGTTACAGACCCCACGGTCATCACCCGCAGAATCCCGGCTCAGTGTATCGCGCTGTTTATCAGCTTTAAGCCTTGAGTCCTCCATAATCTTTGTGATAAAGTCTGGGGACAGTCTGATCCTACGCTCTCCGCCCACGTTGCTGCTCTCTACTTCAAACGGCTGGCAGAGAGCAGACGCCCGTTCGACACTGCGCAGGGGCCCTGATAGACCACCAGTGGAATTGGGTGTAGAAGGTGGTGATATTGAAGAAGCAATCGAGAGGAGAGTTAGCTCAGACTGGAAGAACTGGTGGGGCAGAAGGAAATACTTGTTTCCTACCTTCAGTTCATCCTCTTCAGAAAGCGCCGGCGTCTTCTGACCTATGTAGAAGGAGCCGGAATGGCAGACTAAATGTTGAGGGAATTCCTTAATGATTTTGCCGGCAGTCACTGATTTGTGAAAAATCCGAACATCGCCATCTGAACGAACGAGTTGGACGGTTTTCTTCTCGCTATCCAACGCCATGCAGGACGGATAGATGCCCATACCTTTTTATTTTCAGCAAAGCATAGGATTCGGATGGAAGTAGCACTTGAGAAATGGAGTAGTGCTAAATAAAACGCAGAACCAGGCGTAAATACTGTGATTGACTTAGACATGACGATGACTTTGACATGATTGATTTTATAGGAATTTTGAATGAAAAATTTCGTCATAAATTGATAAACAGTCTAGTTTTCGGTAAGCGCACAATGTGAAAGACGATTTGACTCTCTTTGAAAAGGTAGAAATACTAAGAAAAACAGTAAGACTAAGAAAAAAACAGTATTCCATCAGTATTCCATTTCCAACTGGCCGGAGAGGTTTTTCTTGGCTGGTTCATTTTGTTTATATTAATAGGAAATTGGTAAAGTTGTAATTTTAACTACCTAAAGGCTATATTCGAATGAGATTTTACTATATTCTAATGAAATGTTAAATGTTAAAACTATATAATTTGAAAATTTTATTTTTTATTTGTCAAGTTGTTTGTGATTTTTTTATGTTTGATTTGTATTTTGATGAGTGTCTATACTTAGAGGTATTTAGGTCGTCAAAGTTATCAGGGATCACATTTAGCATAGACCACACGAACAGTTAGTTCACTGAATTTTTTAGCATATCACTTTGATTTTTTAGCATATCAGTTCCCCAGCACAAGGCACAACCAAACTCGTGACATTTGATCGTGTGTAACCTTACTGATGAAGTCAATTCTCAAAGCTTTGTTGTAGTGAAACTTTACATAATTTAAATATTTTATATTTAAAAAATATTTTAAGATATGTTTTACTTGTTAATTCTACTTCAAATTTAATTAAAAAGTGGGCAACTAGTAATTTTAACGTATTGATTTTATACTGGTATTATTTTATGTTTTTTTAATTTTTTTTACATTAAAAATATAATTAAATGTTATAATTTTATTAAAAACTAACGAGAAGTTAAAAAGGAATCTTATTAAACTATTTTCAGTAATCTTAAATTTTTTATTTTTATTTTTGAAAAATATGATCTATTAAAAAAAAATTGGAACTTATGAATGGGTAATTTTTATGTAAATTACAGTTTTTTTAAACATTTTGGAATATTTTCAAAATTTATAATCAAATTCAACTTAATCTTAATTTTTGGCAAATATCTATAGATTTATTTTTGTACTTTGGTTTTTGATATTCAGTGTTTATGTATTTCTATACAAATACAAAAATACTGAATATTAAAAAACAAGGGAAAAAATAAGGTTTCATTTATTACCTATTCAAAACAATTTTAAATTTTATGAATGGGTAATTTTTATCTAAATTATAAAGTTTTGAAATATTTTTAAATCTAATGAATTTTGGAATATTTTCAAAAATCTACAATCAAATTCAACTCATTTAACTTTTATTTTTGATAAGTATTTAAAATTTGCTTTCTATTTTTGCTTTTTAATATTCAATATTTTTATATTTAAATATTCAATATCAATATAGAAATACTGAATTTTAAAAACAAAATAAGGCTTTAGATATTTGAAAAAATCAAAATTAAAAAAATTGAATTTGGTTCTCGAAATAATATTTTATGGTCATGTTTAAAAAATATGCAATTCTAATGAAAATGGCTAACAAAATACTAAATATTAAAACCCACAAAGAGAAGGTAAGAATTAGATATCATTTTGGGATTCAACTGCGTTAAGGTAAGAATTGAGAGGCGACTCTTCGAAAAAGTAGAGCCAAGTGAAATAGTCGTTGTTTGCCATGTTTCATCGTCATCTCCGAAAAATTAGTGAGACCCCGACATCTGCGAACACAAGTTGCAACAATTATTCAACCTTCCACACACCGTCAAACCTTGCTTTTACAAAATGCATCAAAAGGAGAGTCATTTGTTCCCGCTTTATGACCGTTGACGTGACCTTAGTGCTCCACTTTCAAAGTTTGAATTCAAATTCAAATAATGTTTGTTCACAGTGTGTAGATGTTTATCTGAAACTTTGAATAAACAAAGTACGCCGAGCTGAATGATGATAAATTCCATTAAATCTCTCTGTGCATTCTACCGAAGAGGCCTCAATTCAACATCTGTCACAGATCAATCAATAGTTGAAAGGCTAAAACAAATCTGTCGTGCATTGGGATTAACAGAGTCACGAGCCTCTTACCGGCTTATTATAAGTACGTCACGAGTGTCTTTCGAGGATTATTATAAGAGAACAGCAGCTAACTTTGGTTTCCGGAGTTTACCATTGATTGGTAGTAGAAAAAGTGAAATATACATTTTAGTTTTTGGAGTTTTGGTGTTTAAAATTGATTTGAGAGTAAAAGAATTATGTTTAATTTTTAGAAGCTACATCATAAATTTATAAATAAAATATATAAATAATGAAAGCAAGTTTAATACCAATTTAATTACAATTTCAGTTTCTGGAATTTTAGTGTTTGGAATAATTTACAAATAAACAATTTATATAAAGTTAACAAAAAAATCACAATCAAATTGTTCGTATGCTTCCAATAAAAAGAGAAATTTTCTTCCGATAATGTTTCCAAAGTCTTGAACAGAGTGGTACTTTCTAAGCCTTAAAAGCTAATGTAAACACAAAACTCACTCCCTTTGAAACCCCTATTGAAAACTCAGCATGGATTTAAAAGCATTTAAGAATTTTTCAATCAGACATCAGACAAAAACATACAGATTGTAAAAGGAGTCTAAATAAGGTGTTCAAAACATATCTTATTTTTCACATTTCGTATTTTACAATTAAATTTTAGATGCATAACAAAAAGAGAATAATAGTAAAACACAATTACAGTGAGAAAAACATCACCAGTATATCGTAACATGAGTATCCTATGAAGAGTGAAGAGTCTTTTTATTAATGGTGCTTCGTCAATGTGGAAAAAGTACAATGCCTAATAGAAAGAGTTACAATGTTCAGGAACCAAACATCAATACTTCGAATGAATGAAGTATTTTAACATAATTTACAAAAAAAATTAAAATTAATGCCTCACGACGTGGCATTCTATTATTAACTTCAAACTAACAGAATGAAATAATGTGACCAAAAGAGGTGAATTTGATGAAGTGATTTGTACATCTCACATTGCTTTGGTGGAGAACAGTTGTTGAATGGCCACTATTCACGTGTTGTGCTGGTCAAGTTAACCTATTCTATAATCTTGAAATTCACACAACTTATCCCATCGCTACTCATCTGGAATGGTTATTTTTTTTTACCTTACGGTAGATCTCATCTACCTCGGTATACCAAGTGAAAGTGGGTTTCACTACAAAAATGATTTGGTGGAGAACCTCATCTGGAATGGTTATTTTTTTTACCTTATGGTAGATCTCATCTACCTCACTATACCAAGTGAAAGTAGGTTTCACTACAAAAATGCTTTGGTGGAGAACAGTTGTTGAATGGCCACTATTCATGTGTTGTGCTGGTGAAGTTGACCTATTCTATAATCTTGAAATTCACACAACTTATCCCATCGCTCGTCATCTGGAATGGTTATTTTTTTTACCTTACGGTAGATCTCATCTACCTCGGTATACCAAGTGAAAGTGGGTTTCACTACAAAAATGTGTTTTACCTCATGTTGGATGAAACTCATGTTGTTGATAACTTCGTAAAAACATCTCCCCATCATAGCACCTTTAATGTGGGAAGACTTGCAATGTCTTGAAGCTTCTTCTTATAATCTTCCCTAGTAATTAATTTGTTATTGATCACAAATAAAGAAGGCATACCTTTCTTGCTTAATGCTTCTATTCTAGGGAAAAAACCGTTAACTGCTACCTTGAAAGTGTGACATTTCTCTGTCAACTGCACAACCAAATTCTTCTTTGTGAGAACCTTATTTACTTCTAAGATTGTTTATGTTCTACAATCTACTCCCAAATCATCCAATTCATATTTTTTTTGGAATTGAGAAACTTTATGATTTTGTTGGTTGTGGCAGGCATCCTCCCAACTCAACATTGATAGTGGAAATGGTTTTCTTGGCTTTCTCCATCAATTTTTTCTGTTCAAATATAATCTAGACACATGGCTAGATTTCAACCATTTCTACAATGATATTGTTCTATACAATTTCTTTAACTTGGGCTAGTGTGTGGCCAATAGAGGTCTCAGTGTCCGGCTTCCTCCGACTTCCTCCATACTTCTATTTGGTTTTGAGATCTCTGTAGCTCTGCTACATGGAAAGTTTCAGCCTCTGTCTTCTAGTCTTGTCAAAGATAGACTTAAGCCTGCAGTCTTTTGATTTCTTCAGTTTGGAGAGACATTTTCTGCACTGCAATTTCCAACTGATTTACAACAACCCCTATGTTTGTTGTAGAAGATGTAGTTGTTGGAATGGTAGTGATAGCAATGATTCTAAAGGGACAATAGCCATTTTGGAAGCCTGCTCCTTTTCTTTGATTATCTTATCCATCTTTGTCTCCATTTGTTTCAAATTTTCACTCTACTCCATGATGAGCTTCATCATCTCTTCCTTTTGTGACTCTATTTCTTCAATGTCCTTGGCTAGAGGATCTTCTTTGGCTGGTTACTTTAACTCCTTCCTTAATGCTGCTATGTCTATATTCTTTTTCCCTATGAGCTCTTTTGCAACATTCATATTTTCAGGATCATAACCTACTTTGATCACCAAGTCCTTCCATCCTTTGATCCTTGTGTCTTTGGCAAGTTCAGAGACCTTCTCCATCTTCAATTGTGATTGAACATTGGCCAATGTAACCTGCAATTTAAACAAACTCATAGCAGTGTGAGTGAGAGTGGGTGAAATAATTTACCCAGTCTTTTTGTGCATCTCCATTTGGTCAATGGGATGTACGTCTTTCACATCAAATTCAAATGATGTCTTTTTGTAGCTTGATGTTGCCTTGGGCTGGGGAACCTGTGCTTAGAGGAATTCCAATTACATTTTACCTTTCTCTAAATCAAATGCTGACATTACATTGCTTTGAGAACTGGAAGTCTCCTTTCATAACTGATTGTAGGTGTTGATAATCAAGGCCTCATTACTCACTTTAATTTCCTTGAAAATGACAAATATACTCATTTCTTCCTCCCTTGTGGTAGATGTGCTCGTATGAAGAACCTGCTACTAATCTTGTGAAGTTGTGGAGGTAGTGGGAGAAAGTGTATTGCGATCACCCACCAATGAGGAAAGAAGTAGCTCTTTGGTGGTGATAATGTTCTATTGCTTCGAATCCCTGCTTAGACTTAGTTTGGAATATAGCCTAGCCTTCCTCCTGTACATAATTTTGAAGCCTTCACTGGAAATGTTAGTCACTGAAGGTGACTCTTCTTCTTTGCTTCTCTTTGTTGTTTTCTCCTGTGTGATAGGAGTCTATACTATGGATGATGACACCAGCTACTCCTCGACTTCTTGTAGGGTGTTCTCAGTCCATTCTAGCTAGTTTTTATACTTTTCTATCTCTAGTCTGGCTGTGTGAAAATAAACAATAGATTTTTTTTCTACTCTTAACTTAGAGATGACCCCTAATGGATCATATGACTAGGTGAAACTTAGGCTAACCTGCATCTCTTTCAGAGCTTATCTACTTCTTCCCCTGTAGCCCCGCTATTGCAAATGAAAGGCCTTATCTAAGTTTCAATTTTGAATTGGGATTTTTTTTTGGCTGCTACAAAGTGAATCTCATCCATATTGAGCATTTTCTTGATGTATTCTAGATAAAAAAATCGTTATTGGGGGGATCTTGGCAGCTTGTAAGGGGCAAGTTCACACCCAAATATTCTCAGTTATGTATAATTCTAATAGAGGTACCAATCCGCTGTCTAGACATGTTCTAATAGTTGCAAAACTTTCCTAATTTCTTCATTGATTCTTGGCTTTGTCCTCCTACTTAAGAAACTAAGTGCTGGATGTACAAACATCTCTATGAATTGTTTGTATGAAAATTCCTTTTCTTCCTTAATCACCAGTGTAGTCCAGAAGATGATTGACTACTCATTTCATTCTTCATTGACGCAGGTTAAACCTGCATAACCCAGAATCTTTCCCATTCTCATGCATATAAAAATGCACCTTCAATAACTTCCCAAGTAAGACTCCCAGTCTGGGCAAATTCTACACCATTCATTTGCGGAAGCTTCTCAAACATCTATTCACAAATTTTATGGTTCATGAAAACTATACTCCCAACAATCACTTCTTCATGTGATTAAACCCAACTCACATCTTTCGACTTTAATGGGCTCACTATTCCCAACTAAACTCTCACCATCTAAATGTTAACAACGGATATCTATGCTCTATCGCTATGCATCTTACACATCAAAATATATATTGCACTTTATTAACCAACAACTATAGCTCTTGTGGCTATTCAATGCATCTTACCCATTCACCAGCTGACGCCTTAAACCATAGCATCAACTTAACCAATGTTAACACTGCATTGCCCAACGCATATCCAAACTTCATTTTCATATATCTGGTAACCATTACAGCATTCTGCATTTGACTCGAACTCCCCAGCGCTTACACTCATTTTCCAAACACAAGGTTCCAATATACATATGCGCCTTTCTCCATTCGACATACCAAGCTGTCTCACACATCAACGCAGGTATTTCACTTAACATTTTAACCAACCACATGACGTGTAATGCAATCCCACGCACATTCAATTGTAGGTTATAAATTTCCCAAAGTTCACAAGATACGCATACCTTGTTATCATCCACGCAACTTCATGATTCTGCCATCAATTCTCTGCGTCCTTCATTCAGGTTCACTTCTCAAACAATACGAACTCTGATTGCTTGAAGTCGGATTTCAATCTGCTGCAAACAGGTTCATGCTAACGCTGCAACTCAGCATTTCCCCTGTGTTTGAATTTATCTCATTCTTATGGTTCCCTTCCTCAATTCTTTGACTATTGTCACTCCATACACCGTTTCGAATGACTAGGTTCACAAATTTCCCAACGCTGCAATTTAACACTCTTGCTCTGTGTTTGATGCAACACCGCTCCCTCTGCGTCCTTAACGCATTTATCTTTTACCAATTCCAATGCATCCACATCACTTCTGCATAGCACACTGTCACAAATTCGCCACGTTGTCCATATCGATTTCTTCACTTGACTCTGGAACCCAACAATTAAAATCGTTTCAATTGAATTACAAATAAATAAATAGTGTTTAAAAACAACGCCCTATGCCTTCTCTCACGTCTGTCCATAAACGCAATTGACATCAATTTCAGTTCCCACATGGATTTAAACATTGCATTATCACATTACGACTTGTCAACTTGTTTGATCAAACACCTCATTCGATGGCACATCCAGCTACACCTTTGATTAACCCAACGTTGCTCCATTACCCTGTTCTACGTGTCAATGATTCAATCTCAAGCCAAAACTTAACTTATCAAACCAGATTTAAAACGTTGTTTACCCTTTAACAAAGTTAACACATTCCACATCAATTTGCCATCATTCGATTTCCAAATCGGCATTCAACTTCATAACGCGGTCAACAACCAACTGAATTCAATGTAATAGAAACAGAGCTCTGCCAGTTCACCATGAAATCAGAATTATCTTTGGTTCTTCTTCACACAGTTATTTAACTCATAAATTCGGTATTAAAATGTTTCTAAGAAATGTATTAGGCAATTCGATTTCCCAGTTACAGAAATTTAAACACCCAATTTCTAAATCCACCAATAAAGCTCTAAAACACACTTATCATATTAATAATGAAAATACTTACAAACTTTTCTTCCTGCCCAGATATTCAACATTCATGGGCCTTACAATTTGCCCAGAGGCTTACAGCCTTGGGTATTCAAACCTACTCTCAATCACTCTAATTTCACCTCTCGAACTTCTTATCTATTTGCCTTTGAGGCATATCAATTTATACAAATTCCAAAATGATCTAATTTGAGTTCAATCTCTTTAATATCTCAACACCCCTAAAAGATAGATTTTTATCCCTAAAACCTTGCAACTAATTCTAACTTAGGCTCCATCATTAATTCTAAATTATCTCAAGGCTAATTTCTCTCATGTTTCTGGTTGTTTGGAAACATTTACAAATTCTCACATATAATTAATTAAAAACATACTTAATCACTCAAAAATAATATTCATATTTACATGAAATTAATAAATTCTCAAAAATATGAGACCCTTAGGTTTAATAAAAATACAAGGTATTTTTCTCGAGCTAATGCTCCTGCATCAGACTCCCAAGGTTGAAAATGACCATGATCTCCTAATCATGCGTTTTAAATCTTTGTCCGCCTGGATGCCACACTTTATTTTCCAAGTTATCATCAATTTCTGCTGTCGTATGCTGCTCTTCTCTAGGCCTCTATATCTTATGTTATCTTGCTCCACTAGTTGCACTTTCATAATTTGTCTCTGTCTTCATTTTGATGTTGCTTCTGCTGCTTCTCTTCCTTGCTGATATCTTCCTCTGAGATACTTTCATCATGATTCTTCTGATTAAATCAATTTCTTTGTCCAATAAATATTCAAGCTGTTGATTTCTTGCTGCCTGCTAAGCTAAGACGACTTGCTCAGTTCTTACTCATTCAATTTTTACTGCCACTTGCTGACTTCTTGCTCCTTTTCTTACTTCTATATTTGTTCCATTCTTACCACTGCCCAATCATCCAAACCCTATTGTCTTCTACAATGGAAAACTTCTTCTCTGTTTTCTCCTATCAACAACTTACTGAACTGGTACATTTTGTATTCATTTCTAATATTTTCATCTCTCTGCATCTGCAATCGCCAATTCTGAAATTGAGATTCTTTCTGTACTGAATTTTGACTATTCAGCAACATAACGTCCTCATCCCATGGATTAGAAATTTCCATAGAATTCTCGTCTTCCTTCATTTGACTGCTCAACTTAGTCAAATGTTCTTCAGTACCTACAATAACACCTGCATTCACAAAACACTTGTTAAAACAAAAATCATAAGGCATCAGTGCCTTTGCCAACATTTCAATGTGCTATCCCGAATTCTCCTCCACCATCAACACATTAGTATGGTGATACAAACTTTCCAAAGAATTCTCTGAAGAATTCTCAAGACTCACAACTAGTCTTCCTCTCACACCATCTATCTCCATGATGTCTTTCTTCTCTTGTTCACTGTACTGAACTATTTCTTCTGCTGCAATCTCTCTTTCATACTCTGAATTTACCAACAAATATTCCAACAATGCAATTTCCATGTAGCATTGCTGAAGCATTTCACTACCACTTACAGTCCCTACACTCACACACAAATCTTCAGTTTGAAAATCACAAAGTTCAACAGTCTCAACTATTGGTTTATACGCCAGCTCTTCACGCTGATCCTCTTCCTCATTCACAAGAACTCCCTCTCGTACTGCAACAGCTTCAGGTACAAACACATCACTTATTTCTTCTTCCGAGTATTTATCTCCTCAAAGAGTCTTTTCCATACTTGTGACAGCTTCACAAGATCGCATCCTCCTCAGTAAAACCTGTAATCACATCACAATTTTCAGCTATAAAAACACAAGATTTTACATCATCCAGTTGATCTGGATCTGCCCAGTAACTCAAGAAATCATCAATGATCTCCTCCTTTGTTTCACCAATGGAAACCCCCACTTTCAACTTTGTTGTTCCGAGTTTTTCATGTCTTAATTGTATACTCATCATCTGCTCGAGCTTCCTCAGCTCTTCTCTTAACTGCATGTTTATCTGTTGATCTCTTTTATGTTGTAGCCTATGCCACTTCACTCTGTTCTTCATATTCCAACCATGTCTCTGGTCTCTCACATTTTCCTGTAACAATTCCATCAATAACTCAAGATGAACTGCGATCTTAGCTTTCTCTTTCTCATACTCTTCATCAGTCCACTACTTCAATATGCCATTTGTCTTGGCATCTTTCTCCCTCATTCTACTGTGGCCTCTTTGTGAACCGGTGCTCTCTCCTTTACTGCTATTTACCATCATGGCCTTGTTTTGCATACCCATGCACAACTTTCTGTTTTGGTTGTTCAGCCTTCAACTTCTTTCCCTGAACCAGCCACTACTGGTAATGTCACTTTCACCTCTCGGACTGTGATAGTCGTCTTTTCCATAGAAAATACCAAGTTGTGCTCTCTCCTTTACTGCTATTTACCATTATGGCCTTGTTTTGCATACCCATGCACAACTTTCTGTTTTGGTTGTTCAGCCTTCAACTTCTTTCCCTGAACCAGCCACTACTGGTAATGTCACTTTCACCTCTGGGACTGTGATAATCGTCTTTTCCATAGAAAATACCAAGTTATTCCAGAACCAGCTATTGTAGAGATTTGAATCTGGGATCTTTTAATTTAGCCGATAATTCAGTTCATAAATTATCCAGAATTAGTAAAAACAACTGCGGAAAGAATTAATCTTATTCGCCCGTCTGCACTGATATTTACCATCATGGCCTTCTTTTGCATAACCATGCACAACTTTCTGTTTTGGTTGTTCAGCCTTCAACTTCTTTCCCTGAACCAGCCACTACTGGTAATGTCACTTTCACCTCTGGGACTATGATAGTCGTCTTTTCCATAGAAAATACCAAGTTATTCCAGAACCAGCTATTGTAGAGATTTGAATCTGGGATCTTTTAATTTAGCCGATAATTCAGTTCATAAATTATCCAGAATTAGTAAAAACAACTGCGGAAAGAATTAATCTTATTCGCGTCTGCACTGGTATTTACCAGCATGGCCTTCTTTTGCATAACCATGCACAACTTTCTGTTTTGGTTGTTCAGCCTTCAACTTCTTTCCCTGAACCAGCCACTACTGGTAATGTCACTCTCACCTCTGGGACTATGATAGTCGTCTTTTCCATAGAAAATACCAAGTTATTCCAGAACCAGCTATTGTAGAGATTTGAATCTGGGATCTTTTAATTTAGCCGATAATTCAGTTCATAAACTATCCAGAATTAGTAAAAACAACTGCGGAAAGAATTAATCTTATTCTCTTCTTCCTGGATAGTTTCCAGCTTTGCTCTCCAGCATTGAACTCTGGATGTCACTAACTGCTCGTACTGTTTCTTCAATTCCAGAGTGTTAGAGCCCACGCTCATCATCTGCAGAATCCTGGCTCACTGGATCGCTCTGTTCATCAGTTTTAAGCCTTGCGTCCTCCATAATCTTTGTGATAAAGTCTGGGGACAGTCTGATCCGACACCCTCCGCCCACGTTGCTGCTCTATATCTCAAACGGCTGGCAGAGAGCAGATGCGCGTTCGACACTGCGCAGGGGACCTGATAATACACCACCAGTGGAAATGGGTGTAGACGGTGGTGATATAAAAGATGCAATCGAGAGGAAAGTTAGCTCGGACTGGAAGAACTGATGGGCAGAAGGAAATACTTGTTTCCTACCTTCAGTTCATCCTCTTCAGAAAGCGCCGGAGTCTTGTGACCGATGTAGAAGGAGCCGGAATGTCAGGCTAAATGTTGAGGGAATTCCTTCATGATTTGGCCGGCACTCACTGGTTTCTGAAAAATCACGACGTCACCGTCTGAACGAACGAGTTGGATGGTTTTCTTCTCCCTATCCAACGCCACGCGGGACGCGTAGATGCCCATACCTCTTTTCTTTTCAACAAATCACAGCATGTGGAAGGAAGGAGGACTTGAGAAATGGAGTACTGCTATATAAAAGGCGTAATGCTGTGATGAACAGTCTACTTTTCGATAAAGGAAGTGTGAAAAAGACTTTGATTCTCTTTAAAAAAGCAGAATGACTGAGAAAAAACAGTATTCCAGTGCCAACTCGGAGATTTTTTTCTGGACGTTATTTTGTTTTAAATAATAGGAAATTGTTAAAGTTGTAATTTTAACTACTTAAGATTATATTTGAATATTTGAATGGGATTTTAAAATTATATGATTTGAATTTTTTTTAATAAGATTTATTTTTTATTCATATGATATTTGAGGTTTCATATGTAGTGTGAGGAGCTGAAATCAAAGGGCATTTAAGTAGTTAAAATCACTTAGGTTATAGTAGTTTTTAGTTCACTCGACTTTTTAGCATGTAGTTTTTCCTTAACACAGGGCACAAGTATCCTTGGTAAGGTTTGACCCTGGGTCGCCTTGTGATGAAACTCATTCTCAATGCCTGGGTAATGAAGCCCATCCTCAATGGGTTATTTAAAAAAGATTTTAAGATTTTTGTTTTTACTTGTTAATTCTACTTTAAATTTAATTAGAGTGGGAAATAGTAATTTTAATGTGTTGAATTTACATAATTGGATTATTTTAGCAGTTTTTAATATATTTTTACATTAAAGATATAATTAAATGTTATAATTTCATTAAAAACTATAATGAAAAGTTCGTGGGAATAAAGTCTCACCGAACCAAGTCTTGGGTTCAAATCTTGTGCTATCCTTGGATGGGGTGAGAAGTTGGACATGATGAACATGTAGTCCTACCAAGTTTACAAAAAATACTATAATGAGAAGTTAAAAAGTTATCTTATTAAACTACTTTCAATAATTTTAAATTTTTTGTTTTTATTTTTGGAAACTATTATCTATTGAAAATAATTTTGGATTATATGAATGAGCAATTTTTAACTTAATCATAGATTTTTGAAACATTTTGGAATTTAATAAATTTTAAAATAATTTCGAAATTTGCAATAAGATTAAGTGTTTTAAAATTTGTAATCAAATTGAACTTAATCTTTTTTATTTTTTGTCAAATATCAATAACTTTATTTTTGCCCTTTGGTTTTTAATATTCAATATTTCTGTATTTTAATATTCAATACATATATAAACACTGAATATTAAAAACCAAAAAGAAAATTGAATGAATTTTAGAATATTTTCAAAATCTACAATCAAATTCAACCTATTTAATCTTTATTTCTGATAAATATTTAACATTTGATTTTGACTTTTTAATATTCAATACCAATAAAAAATACTGAATTTTAAAAACAAAAATGTAAAAATAAAATTGTAGATATTTAAAAAAATTCTAAAAAATACTGAATTTTAAAAACAAAAATGCGAAAATTAGGTTTATATATTTAAAAAAAAATACAAAATTAAGAAAATTGAATTCTATTCTGGAAATATTCGAGTGCTATATATCAAAAAAATGCAATCTGGATAAAGATAGCTAACTAAATATTAAAACCAGAAGGAAAAAGTAAGAATTGAGAGGCGACGCTTCTAAAAAGTAGGGACAAATGAAATAGTACAAGTAGTTCTTGAAGTAGGGACAAATGAAACTGAGACTAGTGGTTCTTGAAGTAGGGACAAATGAAACAGTCACAAGTAGTTCTTGCCACGTTTCATTTATGGCGACGTTTCACCGTCATCTCCGAAAAAGTTTCAACAAATATTCAACGTTCCACACAGCGTCAAATCTTGTTTTTACGATATGCAGCGAAAAGGTGAGTCAATTGTGCCCACTTTATGACCGTTTGAGTGACGTTAGTGCATATCTTTATAACATTCAAAATATTACATTAAACTTTAGTATCTTTATAACATATCTTTATAAAATATATATAACATATCTTTATAACATTCAAAATATTACATTAAACTTTAGTATCTAATCCAAAAGAGGATGTGATTCGATCTAGTGACTCTCATTGTAATTGGAAACGCAAATGGTCATTATGAAAGTAAATATGATATCTATACATTTGAGTTATTATATATAAAAAGAATAAGATTACCTTAGAAGATGTTAAGCTTTTTAACAATAAAAGAAGTTCCAGTGATGCTCCTTAACTCCAATGTAATGGTTAAAAAGAATTTCAAGATGAATCTTGCAAAGTTGGTAGTGGAGTTTGCTTTTGTACTAAACGTAATGGTTTTGCAATTTCTAACAACATTTTTTGGTTATATCTGTCACATCTCTAAACATAATACTTAATGTAATAAAGTGAAAATAAAAATAATTACGATTGTAATCTGTTTATACTATTTCTATATAATATATATATATATATATATATTATATATATATATATCAATCACATTAAACTCATTTAATACACCTGTCACAATTGTAGTGAGGGCTTTTACTCCGAGTTTATATATATATATATATATTAATGTGAATAGTCTTGACGTAGTATAAGGCTAATGAATTGATGTCTTAATTTGGTGGACTTGGCTACCCATGAGTTGGTGAGAGCAGTGTTCTGGGCTCTTCATTTGGCTTTGGAATTGTTGTTACTACCTTTGGAGTATCCCTCCATTGGCAGTCCTCTAAAACAATGCATAATCCAATGACGATGGGTGAATCCTTATCCTTTCGGTCCGTTATTTGTGGGGTGTTTTTCCAATGTTTGTGTTCACTTTGGCAGTCTCATAGCTCTGACACACAGCTCCAGTTTTCTCACAGATTTATCCTCCTTACTTCGAAACTCTCTAATTCATTTGAATACATAGTTTCCCCTTATTTGTCTCTACCATTATTATATTCTTAATTACCACGCACACAAAGAAGGTTATGAAAAAATTCTGCTTCAAAGGAGCAGTGTTATGGTCGCAATCCTAACTAGCTACAATGTTTCATGGTGTAGTTTTAAGTATCGCATGTTTACAGTTCTTCTTTGTTACCACATTGCTAATTCTATTTGTTTTGTTTTGCTAGGTTACGTCAGGGTTCTCATTCTGCTTGAATATGGCTGCTTGAGAGTGAGGTTCCCCTTCAAAATCTAGTTCTAGGGTCACAGTTATGTTCCTCTCCCAATCTTCGGGTAATGTGGTTACCGTGTTTTGAAGTATTTTGGGTTATGGGTCTTTGGACCGTTATGCTAATGTACTCTTAATGGGCCTAAGTTCATATCTGACAAGCGAATATCGTTTCTTTTGAACTGTATTATGTTCTTGGGGTTAAACCCTCTTAGATTAAAGTCATGGGCTTCCATGCGTGTGGTTTCAGATTCTGGGTGTGTAATTTAATTATGAGTTTGTAATTTTATTTTGGTACAAGCATAACCGAACAACACAGTTATCATTTATGAGTTGTGAATATTTTATATAGGAATTCCTTCCTATTTAAAGACTCTGTCTTAAGGGTTTAAGAAATAATGTTTGATAAATATATCAGGATTTTGTACAGAACATTTTGCACAATTCTAGTTATATATATATATAATCGTTCAGAGATCTATTCCTCAGATTTACAGTTTCTCTTCCTGCGGTTTTCTTCTTCGAAGGTGTAATTCGTCTCCTTCCTGTTCATTTTCTTTAATTCATGTTCTAGTTTATTCACAACAAGGGGGTAAGGGAATTCAACCATTTTCCCTGATCTGGGTAATTATGCTTTACAATAATATCTTTCTTGTTGGGGGCTTAATGCTTCTAGGTTCGACATTTCCTAAATTTTTAGTTAGTATATGTTTTTCTTATGTAACAATTATGCTCTTATTGCATTCTTTAAGTCCTTTCTATCTCAAATATCTTAAAGGACAGGTTTGGCCTCTGTTTTCAGTGCTCGAATTCTCTACCAATGTAGGGACAAGTATAGAGTGATCTAAAGTTGTTCGTTCAGAAGTAGATGTCTGAAAATACTATTATATAACTAATTTTTGTTTTAGATTTTTAATTCCTTGGGCTGGAGAGTCCCTATATCGTTCTAAAACAGTTCTTATAACCCCTTCTTTTATTTCTCTTCTTTCTTGAGGGTATTTCTTCTTGTAACCCTAGAGGAGGAATTCTTCCTAAGAACTCTTTGTCTATCTAATCATCAGATCATACAAGGTTATTCTTATGATTTCTAGATTATAATATCTTTTAGTATGCCTATACTTGAACTGGTTTAGTTAACCCTTATTAAACAGTATATTTATGTTCTAAGATAACAATTATTCAACATCTTAAATACTATTGCCATGCAAGAATACATTTAATCAACATTACACATATTTCCTGTTTCAACAGATCATTCATCCTTCAGAAAGTGATAAATGCTTACCTAGATTTGGTAGTTTAATCACTGTTGACTATTCGGAAAAAACTAACTATATGTTGTTGAATTTACCTCCCAACCTTGAGACCCTCTTTCAAGCCTGAGTCTCCCCCCGAGCAGTTGTGCACATACAGTGAGACTAGCATTTCCTTTGTCACAGATATCTGATCTTAACCAGACATAGTTTATAAACCGCGTCTGACATATCAGCATGAAAGCCTTTTTTCTTGTGTTACTTCTTTCTTTTTCTTCTTCTTTTTTTGTCTCAGGTACTCATACCCTCTTGATCCCTTCCTTGAGAATAAATCTTCAAGGAAGTAGTTAGGGATAGGTAACCCCCTACCCTAACTACTTGACATGTGAGAGTTAAACTTTTGTCATCAAAACATTTTCCTTAAGCACAGTTAATCAAAATAATCAATGTATAAACTTAAATAGTAATATCCAGTTTGTTTAAATGCTGTAATTAATATTTACAATTCTTGGGGACATCACATATTTCCCCCCTAAGATTAAACATCATCTTGATGTTTCTCTATTGCAAATAGATCTGGGAAAGTCTCCCTCATAACTTGTTCATCCCAGGTGGCCTCCTCTAGCCCAAAGTGCTATGATTTCACTTTAACTTGGGTGATAACTCGTTTCTGTAGCATTACTTCTCTTTAATCGAGTATAACAAGGGGTTCAACTGAGAAATCGCCTTCCTTTTCGACCTACACAAAAATTAAAATTTAGTCAGTTCTTTTCCCTTGACAATTTATCTTGACAAAATTTATTTAAAATCTAATTAATTATATATCTTTCCAATTGATTATGTGTTTGGGATCGTATATATATATATATATTTTAACATAGAAACATGGAAAACATTGTGCACATGTATGTGGCTAGGTAAAGCAAGATGGTAGGCCACCGGTCCGATTCAAGCCAGAATTTGGAAAGGACCACACAATTGGGGTGCTAATTTAGCACATCTGCTCCATTGTAATGTACTCTTCTTGGCTCGTACACGAACATAAACATGATATCCAACTTGAAATTCCAGGAAACTTCTCTTTTGATCAACAAATTTCTTTTGTCGATCATGAGTGGCCTATAGATTAGAGTGTACGTTTTTAACAATGTCCTCCATTTCCTTTAACATGTCTAGTGCTAGCATAAATTTATCCTCTGGTCCACCCAAAATCAAGGGTGTCCTACATTTGTGTCCATATAATACTTCAAACAGAATCATTTGTAGATATGTATGGTAACTGTTGTTGTAAGAAAATTCTACCAAATGTATGTAATCCTCCCATTTAGATGGTTGTTGCATTACATAAGTTTGAAACATATCTTCTACTATTTGATTTACTTGCTCAGTTTTCTCATCCATTTGAGGGTGGTAAGCAGTATTACAATGTAGTTGTGTGCCTAAAACTTCAAATAAGGCCTTCCAGAAAGTTGATGTAAGTTTTACATCGTGGTCAGAAATTATAATATTTGGTAATCCACCTAATCTAAAAATGGTTTGCATGAATATGTTAACAATTTCTACAGTTTTGTAAGTCGATGGTACTAGTATAAAGTAATTAGATTTGCTCAACTTATCTATTACCACCATTATTGAGTCATTCTAAATTTTAGACTCAGGCAATCCTGTAATTAAATCAATGGAAATGGTTTCCCTTTTCCATTCTGGAACAGGCAATAGGTGGAGTAATCTGGCTAGGTGATGGTGTTCCGATTTCACTTGTTGACATTCCAGATAGCAAGCCAAATACTTAGCTACCTCCTTCTTCATAGCAGACCAGAAATATTCCTTTCTAATTGCAATAATTAACTTTTGGTATCTAGGGTGGCATGCGTACGAAATTTTATGATATTCATCTGAAATTAAATTTTTAACATTTTTCTGGTTAGATACATATGTTCTCCCTATATAAATCAGTATACCATCTTGATTTACCTCATATCCTAGCCATTGTCCATTTCTATTTAAATTTTTTGCATGTTGCCCTAAAAATTTATATTTTGGATCCTACATCGATGCCTCTTTAATATGCTCATTAAATGTAGTCCACACTTCACTGAAAGAGACCTCATATATATAGTTTATCTTCTTACTTAAGACATCCGCGACATGGTTCTCTTTTCATTTCAAGTGTTCTATTTTGAAAGAAAATTCACTTAGGAATTAAACCCAATGAGCTTGCCTAGCATTTAGAGTAGGCTGCTTAAAATAATTATTTAAAATATGATGATCAATCATCAATAGAAATTTCTTACCCATCGAGTCACTTTGCCAAATCTTTAATGCGTGAATGACTTCTATTATCTCTAAGTCATAGGATGAATATTTTTGCACGTGCTCCTTAAGCTTCCTAGACTCATAGGCAATAACTATGCCCTCCTGCATTAGTACGCCACCTACCCCTTCCTTGCATGCATCCATACATACTACATAATATTTATTCAGATCTACAATGCTCAAAATGGGCGCAGTGCTTATGAAATGTTTAAGATGATCAAAACTTCTTTGACAATCCATGGTCCACATAAAATTTTTTCCTTTATTTTGTAGAGAGGTAATAGGATAAGCCACCCTATAAAATCCTTCGACAAATCGCCTATAGTATCTGGCTAGGCCCATAAATGATCTTATACCAGCCACGTCTTTTAGTACTAAATGCTCCATTATAGTTTTTATTTTCTCTGGGTTCTCAAAAATTCCTTCCTTGGTAATGACATGTCCTAGATACTAAATTTTTTCTTTAAATAAATCACATTTGTTGTACTTAGCGTAGAATTGATGTTCTCTTAAAACTTGCAGAGCAATTTTGAGATGTTCTTTATGTTCTTCTATATTCCAAGAGTAAATCAATATATCATCGATAAAAAAACAACACAAATTTATCCAAATACTGATGGAATATACTATTCATGAAGCACATGAAGGTCGCAAGAGCGTTATTTAGCCCGAAGGGCAACACTACAAACTCATAATGCCCATAAAGAGTTATAAAGGTTGTCATTTCTATATCTTCTTCCTTTATTCTAATCTGATTGTAACCTCAACAAACATTGATCTTTGAAACATCGTCTCACTTTTCCCCTAATTGAACAACTCATCTATACAAGGTAAGGGGTATTTATTATCGATGGTCAGTTTATTTAAGTAGCAGTAATCCATGCACACTCACAAGGTTCCATCCTTCTTCTTAACGAAAAGCACTGAATCTCCCTAAGGTGATACACTTGGGTAGATATATTTTTTATCAATCAAGTTTTGTAGTTGGATTTTTAATTCTGTTAACTCTTGTATACTCATGTGATAAGAAGCTCGGGATACCAGGGCATCTCCCAGGATTAACTCAACGGTGAAATCTATGTCCCTCTTTGGAGGAAGTCCCAGAATTTCTTCAAGAAAAACATCCAAAATATTCTGCACCATAGGTATATTTTCTAAAGAAACAAAATTTTCCTTTGAATTAGCATATCCTACCTGTATTGCATAAATTTGACACCCTTTTCTAATACATTTTTCTAATTGAGAGGTTGTTGTTGGCCTTAATTTTAGTGGTCTTAGTATGCCCTAAATTTCCTGCCTCTTTCCTTCTTCATCCATATAGTTAATAGTTTTGGTTTTACAGTTAATGAGGGACGAATGTTTTTCCAACAAATCCATGCCTATTAGTACATCATATGATCCTAGGGGAAACACGTTAAATTCTGCCATAAGAGACTGACCTACTAACTTTAAGGGACAACTGCTAACCTTGGCTAACACCCTTCTCTTTTCTCTTGTGCTTAGCTGTATTAACCAAGGATTCTTAGAGGTTTTTGTGAGCTAGGTATTCAGAGGCTAGGGTTTGCTAGAAACCTAGGCAACCTGTGATCACAGTACCAAGCTCTAGAGGAGGACAGCCCAGGGGTGCAGAACTTCCCAGAAGAGGGCAGGTTCTGACCCAACAAATAAAAAACGCAGGGTCCATTGGGACGCCATAGTACAAACAGGAAATGATGCATAAAGGAAAAAAATCCATTTGGGTGCAAATCTCTAGACCTGAGAAGACAAGAAAGGAGGAACCAAGCAAAAAAGGGAAACTAAGTGAGGATCCTAGGACTACCTAGAGGCGAAAAGAAAAAAGTAACAACAACAGTACAATAGGCACAGAAAAGGAAAACCATGTTCCTAAATAGGGACCACAAGAAAAGGAGTCTAAGGACAAGATAACAAGAAACATTGAAGATTTGCACCTGTCTGAAATAGATCAAGAAGGAATAGACACGGGAGTCAGAAAGTAGGAGAACCAAGGGCACTGCAAGCCTAAAACCATAGAAAACCTTCGGGTAATAATCTCTGACACTGAACTACAGGCTTACCGTGATCATATTGCAGTACATGCAGTGATCTGCAAGTTTATGGGTTTTTGGCCAACAGAACGAGCCCTATGCTTATGGATCAAGCAACAATGGAAGCCAAGGGGGGATGTAAGGCTTCACATAGGAGCCAAAGGCTTCTTCACGGTGGTTTTCACAAATCTGGATGACA
This sequence comes from Pinus taeda, assembly GCA_000404065.3. Lineage (NCBI taxonomy): Eukaryota > Viridiplantae > Streptophyta > Pinopsida > Pinales > Pinaceae > Pinus > Pinus taeda. Next base: position 178,786 of record APFE030406347.1, read on the forward strand.
AGGATTGCATCTTCGATAGAGGACCATATTTTTTTTTCCTTGGCCAAACTATATATGAGACCATGGAAGCCCAACTTTGCACTCGAACAGGAAACTTTCAAACAAGTACCTATCTGGATACGCCTGTTCTATCTCCCGATTGACTATTGGAGACATGCAGCGCTGGAATAGATAGGTAATAAGTTAGGTACATTCATTAAAGCTTCAAAGGCAACAATACAAAAGAGATATACCTCCTATGCTAGAATCTGTGTCGATATGGATGTTTTAGGGGCTCTGCATGAAGGTCTTTGGTTGGAATATAGGGACGTAATTTACTTTCAAGCTATAGATTATGAGTAGATCCCATTTCACCATAGAAAATTGCATGAACATGGACACTTATTTATGAAATGCCCAATCAACAAAACAATGGAAAAGCCCAAGGATAACACAGGGAAAAATAAGGAAGCTTTCACCTGACCTCATGGTAGATAGAGAGCCAATAGGAGACAGCAACATAAAGCGAGCACATCCATTAAAAGCACAGACAATGCCTTTGAGGTGCTAGAATCAGAAACAGAAGAAGATAAGGCCAATCAAGAGAAAAATCCACTGCAATTTGGCCATACCAATACAACACAGAGGACACAAGATCCCAATCCCATCCCTTCAAGTAACATCCCTCCCTTTCCAATACTAACAGAAGAATTGGAAGAAGACTCAGAAATGATAACCAGCGAAGTCGGCATAGAGGACATGGATCTCAGTGACATGATCAAACAAGAAGGTATGGATCTACTGAACATGGTAGAATAATGGAAGAAGAAAGGCATAGAACACATACCTGAGGAGGAGGTGAATAGAGTAAACTCATTATTCCTTGCAAGACAAAAATCAGAACTGGATATGCAGAAAAGAATCTTTGGAACAACAAAAGGACTAGGGGTGAAAGCTCGAGGACCACATCAAACACCAACAATCCCAAGCACCGAAAAAAGAGAGGCAGGAGAACAAACAATGAGGCCCTCCAAGAGCTCGGTCAAATGCTTCTTAACTCAGGTAAGATGAAATCCCTTGAGGCTTTCACACTTACTTCCTAAAAATTTGTCAATTATGAAAATACTTTAATGGAATGCTAGAGGGATAAATAGCCAAAAGAAACAATGTCTATTAAGGAAAAAAGTCATAAATGAACAACCCGATATGATATTTTTGCAAGAAACAAAATGTTCTAATCAAATAATGAAAGTAATAAGTAAAAATATTGACAAAAGAATGGAATTCATAGAGGTAGAAACGATTGGAATGAAGGGTGGCTTAGCTACTCTCAGGAATCCTCAGGTTATACATCTTATCTTTGCAGAGGCATTTAGATAATCCATTTCAATAGAAATCCAGATCATTGGGAATTCAAACACTTATATTTTTACTAATGTGTACATCCCTCAGAAACTAGACAAAAAACTAACAATGCTTAGAAGTCTCTCCAACCAACAACAAAGATATCCACTAGCAAAAACAATTTATGGAGGAGATTTTAATATGATCACTTCACTCACAGAAAAGAAAGGAGGCATCAGGCGGCTCAATCGGGATGCAAAAGATTTCAATACTATTATCAAAATAGAGAGGCTTGCTGACATTACCCCAGGAGCAGAGCTTATACCTAGAATCACAAAAGAGGCGGTGAAAGGCAAATCACCTCTAGACTTGACAGATTCTTAGTAACATAAAACATTATTCTTAAAGGAATGATAGTGGATTCAGATATTCTACCAAGTGGAGGTTTGGACCATTGGCGTATATCTATGAACGCGTCCATCCTCGGTAACCCGAGGAACAAACTAGTCAGATTTGAAAAGTTTTGGCTCAGGCATCTGGAGTTCATCTCAAAAGTAAAAAAATGGTAAAATGAGCCGCTAGAAACAAGAGGAACTAATATGTACATACTCCAAGCCATACTCAAACATATCAAGTCTAGATTAAAGTCTTGTAACCAAGAGGTCTTCGGCAAGATATTCAAAGATAAGAAGCTACTGGAGAATCAGATAGAACAGATTCATAAGGAGTGGATCTAGGGAAATATCAACCAAGAAGCGATAAACACAGAGGAGATACTCATCCAGAAGTAGCAGGCCAAATGTTGCCAGGAGGAAACGTTGTGGAAGCAAAAATCCTGAATCCAGTGGCTCAAAGAAGGAGAGAAGAATACAAAATTCTTCCATCACTTGGTCATTGATCACAGATGTGTAAATAAAATCATCATGATGAAAAATGAACAGGGTGCCTCTGTACAAACCCATCAAGGCATATCAGCCCTTCTCATTAATCATTTCAACCAGATTTCTTTGGAGCCAGACATCAACAGAGAGGAAGCTATACGAGATATAATGACTTCCATTCCCAAAATAAAATCACGAGAGCAAAACAAATCTTTGAATTGCCAGATTACCATGGAAGAAGTGGAAGAAGAAGTGCGAGACATGCCCAATGGTAAGGCTCCATGACTGGATGACTTTGCAATCAATTTTTATAAAGCATGTTGGGAGATAGTGAGATATTCAAGATGGAAGTTTGGGAGGTGGTGGAGGATTCACACCAATCCTCATCCATCCTCAAATCTCTCAACTCAACCTTCATAACCTTTATACCAAAAGAGGAGGAAGCAAACACTCCCTTGAAGTTTCACCCTATTGCCTTGTGTAATGTTCTCTACAAGAATATCTCCAAAGTCATAGCCAACAGGCCAAAGACAATTCTTCTTGGAGTAATATCAGAAGAACAATCAGGCTATGTGGAGGGACAACAAATAATGGATAATATACTACTAGCTGAAGAGATGATACATACTCTTCAATCTCAGAAAAAAGTTGGCATGCTCATGTAGCTAGACCTTTCTAAAGGTTATGATAAAGTTAGCTGGAGCTACTTGGAGGCCATACTGGAGGCCCTTGGTTTTGCTAAGAAATGGATAAAATGGATTGTAGCCCTGATTAAGTCTACCAGATTCTCCATCCTAGTAAACAGAGCTCTCACAGTCCCCTTCGCACCAACTAGAGGTATTCGTCAAGGGGATCACTTATCCCCCTTTCTGTTTGTTATATTAATGGAAGGGCTAAGCCGAATTATCAAAGGTGCAAAAGAGGACAACTTAATTCAAGGCCTTCAGCCCTTGCCCTCCTGCCCTGCTACCACCCACCAGCAGTTTGTTGATGACAATATGTTTCATGTCACCCCAATGATTCGAGAGGCTCAATGCTTCAAAGCCATTCTCAAGCGTTCCAGCAAAGCCTCAGGTATGGATCTAAATATCACCAAATCCTCTATTTTCTTTTTCAACACTCACCTTGCAGTCCAAAAAAATCTCTCCAAAATCCTCGAGTTCAAGTGGTGTAACCTTCCCTCTAGATACTTAGGAGTTCCTCTTACTGACAAACCTTGGCAAGAAAGTCATTAGGAGAAAATTCTATCCAATTTGGAGAAACGCAACAAGCATTAGACTCATAGAGCCCTTAAATTTGTAGGCTACCTTGTCCTCGCTAAAGCCATCCTCCAGGCCATCCCCCAGTACATGCTTTCCACTCTCCCAGCCCCTAAAGGAGTCTTCAGAAAATAAGACTCATCTGAAAAGCCTTCCTTTGATCGAGAAACTCTGACAAGCAGAAATGGTCCTTAGTAGCTTGGGAGAAAATATGCAAACCCAATATCCTAGGTGGGTTAGGCCGACAAGGCGCTTTCACCATCAACAGAGCCTATGGAGCCAAGTTATGGTGGCGGTGGGTGAAAGAAACGAACACCCGTTGAGCCAAGCAATGGAAAGCCAAGTATGCAGGCAATTGCAGCCCTTAGAATTTGATCAGAATCCAAGAACCTCCAGAAGGCTCCCCAATTTGGAACTTAGCAAGAGCCAATCGAAGCATAATACAGGAGCACAGTCTTTGGGAAATTCGTAATGGACAAAGTTCTTTGTTTTGGGAGGATGCCTGGAAGTAATTTCCCAAACTTGAATGTCCGTATTATCTAAAAATTCAAATAAGACACCAGGAACAAGGAAAGATAATAGTGGATCATTACTGGAGACTTGACACAGCAAACCAGCCATGGAAACAATGGATATTCAACAACACCCTTCAATCAAAAGAAATGGATAGCAACCTCATGTTGATGCAAACAAATGTGAATAAAAGGAAAATCTACAGCGCTCACAATGCAGATCAACTGCGATGGGGCAAGCTTGAAGGAGGAAATTTCACACTAAAAGAGGCAAGAGCATACATAGAAGAAAGGGACCAAGAAGAAAAAGTCAATTGGCACAACAGGGTCTAGGATTTAAATCTTTGGCCGAAGATAAAAACTTTTTTGTGGCTCTTGATGCACCACAGAACCCTCACCTACGAAAACCTACGAAAAAAGGGATTCATAGGCCCCTCACATTGTCCCCTCTGTGAAAATGAGGAGGAATCAATGAATCACCTCCTTAATACTTGTGAATGGACCAACAAGCCATGGAATTGGATGGAGACAATCTTTAAGAACACGAACAGGAACCGAAATTCAATACAAGAAAGCATAGTAAATTGGAAAATCAATGACTCCAAGTCTCAAACAGTTAACACTTTATGGAAATTAACCCCTGGTTTCTTAGTTTGGTCAACATGGAAAGAGCGGAATAGAATATTGTTTCAGAATGAAGTCAGATCCATAGAGACTATTAAAGCTAATATTCTTCAAAACATGAGGGAAACAACTCTTACTATGTGTAAAGCCGATCAGGACACTGAACTGTGTGCTACTGACATCCAAATTTTGTAGGTGTTTGGAATAACTGTAGGTACTACATCCATCTCATCTGCGCTTCAACCTCCAAAAATCCCCTCCATAACGTCTTGGAAAATGCCCCAACCAGGTTTCCACAAATTGAACTTTGATGGGGCCTCTCGAGTAACCTTGGCTCGATAGGCTTAGGAAGTGTCCTTCGTGACCACAAAGGTGAAATTCTACATATCTTCAACCAATCAATGGGAGAGGAAACCAACAATGAAACAGAAATCACTGCATTAGAGCAGGGACTCCGGGCACTAATTCACTTCGGAACAGGGGCTACTGTTGTTCAAGGGGATTCACTGCTGGCTATTAATGCAGCACAGAAACTACATAAGGGATTGAAACCTAGTAAGGTTACAAAACACTAGAGGCTGGCCAAAGTTATAGAGCTCATTGCAGAGAACCTTTCAATCCTCAATGAAGTCATTATGCAGGCAGTGAGATGAATTGGAAATGTGGTAGCGAACTGTTTGGCAAACAACTGGTCACTCATCAAAATACCTACTTGGACACTTGTTGGCATGATGTAACATGTGAAGAGCTTTGAACCAAGTGTTTAAAACTTTCAAGACAGGACATTCTAAATGGGGAGGACGGGTTAAGCAATAGCATAGTACCGTTCATCCATAACAAATGAGGAAAGCCATTAATGTTCATTCCCCGGGTCATTATGCACCAAACTAGGATGTTAAGGGGAAGTACCATCACTTACATTGGAAGGGGAAGGAAATATCTCTGAATAATGAACGTCAGAACATTCAAGACGCAGCTGAGGACACGTGGTAACCAACCAACAGCTACAACCGTGGCAACTTAGTGGCATCGAATCGAAATCATGGGAAGGCTTTTGGAAATCCAAAAGGGAGTAATTATGTCAGAAACTGTAGATCTACGATGGTTGAGCTAAAGATAGTGATCCATCACATTCAACCTTCAACTATAATTACGATGATCCACCAAAGGGCCAAAACATCTCATCCTCCTCACCCGGTTCTATGCACTTTACACTATATCTGACTGCCTAAAGTTTTTTCAACACTCGCTAATACCTACAATAGCACAATGACAAATGATGGTAGTCGTAATGCATCTGCTAAGAGAGGACTGAAAAAATCCCAAGAGGCATATGAAGCTTCGGTCTCTGCTAAGGGGGAAAGGAAAATTGAGGAAATAGAAGCAGAGGTCATTGAGGAAGAGGAGAAGCTAGATATGCAAACCATGGAGAAGGAAATCAACTGGACCTCAAACCCAGGAACTATAGCTATCAGAGCCACTCAGTTCGTGAGAACCCAAAGCAAAGTTTGGCACATGAAAACCATGCTTGTCAAAGCTCTTAGCATGCAGGGTGTAGCCAGGAAGGATGTGTACTATGCCACTTCACTCACCTCCGCTAAGAACTCTGCAAGGTTAGACTCAATGGAAGTCTACATGAAGTATTTAACAGAGGAATTCAAGATGTTGTCTCATAACCTCAGAGCTTCTATCAGGCTCTTTAAGCTTTCCATCCGATAGGGGATGAACATTGTGGTTGATGTTCCAGTGGATGACAATGACATCCGCATGGTAGAGCACCAGAAACCTTAGAGGATTCCAAAGCTAGAAACTGATAATGCAGCGGCTGGCCCAAGTGATAACAACAAGGATTACATGGAATTGGAGTTGTAACTGCTTCAATGCTCTATGCTCTGCAATAGCCACCCTTTACTGGTTTCTTTTCTAATGTATGATTCTGTCTTAGTCTTTGGGTCTTGTAGACCCTCTTTGGTTTTGCGTCCTATGTTAGGCAACCCTGCATGGTTAGCCTCTTTGACATGTAGAAATAAGTTTGGAAGGTTAGTATGTTTAGCTTGTGAGTGTCAATGATAGGCTCTATTCTAAAGTTACAGGCCCAGGACCTGCTAGCTCTAAAGGTAGCTATTTTGGTCGAACAAGCTTGATGATCATAACTTTGTCTGATTCTACAAACCTTTTGTATCTTATGTAATTTTTGTGATATAATATACATCTACTAATTTACACAAAAAACCAAGGATTCTTAAACTTAATAGCTTGCAAACAACATTTTTCTACTACTTTGGGACAAATATAACTCAAGGTAGCTCCTGGATAAATTAAAATAGATATAGTTTGGTCGAAGATTTTACCTTCAAATTCTACCATGGTTGGTTGGTATTTCGTGTGATGGTCTTCAAGGGTAGAATTGATTTTAGGAATACTTCTTGCTACTTCTCCCACAGTTGATGCTTCTTGAATCTATGCAACCTAATTGGTTCCCTTACAGTCTGGATTGTTTTTTATGTGATGAGGTCCTCCACATCCCTAGCGGTGTATTGAAGGTCTAGCTTCTACTTCCACCTCAGTTCTGTATAACTGCTCATTAGTCTTGGACTCACTTGGAAGTTTAAATTTGGGTTGATTTCTGTTCATATTTCTATTTGCTTGCCCTTTATGGGGTCCCTTGTTGACTATGGCCTTATTTCCTTTGCTCTTAGAGGTAAATATAATCCCTTTTTTGTCAGCCCATCTCTTTCCCACATCTCCCTTTTTCCTATTTTGTTGATAGCATAATCGAACCTTTCATATAATTTCATCCATGGTCTTTGTGTTATCAAACTCGAGATGCTCTTTCATGAATAACGGTAGACTGCTGATAAATCGTTACACTTTCGCTTTTTCTTCTCGTATCTAAGGAATGTACCAAAGAAAGGATGTAAATTTCGCTATGAGCTCATCCATAGATAGTTGACCCAGTATAAGATCGTGAAACTCCTTTGCACTTTCGTCATAAAATCTTTGAGTTAAATATTTCTCTTGAAAATACTTTTGAAAATTTTCCCAAGTTATGCTCTACTCATTTACTCCACGCACAGGTTTTACTTCCTACCACCATAGGGTGGTTTTCCCTTGTTGTTGAACGATGGCCAATTGAGCCTTTAAATTATGGTTGTATTCATAAAGCTAAAATTACTTATTCATATTGATAAGTCAGGCTTCAGCAGCCTCTTCCTGTTCACCATCAAAGAGTGGCATTTTATTTTCGGAATTTTCTTTGCAATTCTATTTTCTATCTTTTTGCGTTTTGTGTTCTAATACATTATCAGATTCTTCCTCTTGCTTTTATTTGCCACCTTCTATTTCTAAATTCGAAATTCGAAATTCCTGCTCACTAGTCATGTTCCTGTGCTCCGAACTGGGAATTAGGTGTCATTGATTCTATCTATCAGAAAGACTATTCATAATATTTTCTTGCTCCTACATTAGCCTTTCATTATCTTCTCGTAATTGATCCATCTCATCCTTCATTTCTTGCATAGTTTCCAAGATTGTAGTGTTGGTATTGCATGGATCTTCCCCTAACTATACCCATACCTCAGGATTGGGTTCTTAAAAACATGTTGGTCTTGTTCTTGTCATGGGTCTATGGAGTGTAATTCTAGTCCTCCTCATGTTGGCTGCTTTTCTTTCTTTCCCTTTGCACATCACAAATGTTATTATTCATTTATTTTCTAGAGGTCTCAGCTTTGTAACCTGAGTGCTCCAATACCAATTGTCACATATCTAAACATAATACTTAATATAATAAGGTGAAAATTAAAAAAGGTTGCGATTGTAATCTATTTATACTATGTCAAAATATATACACATCACATTAAACTCATTTAATACACGTGTCACAATTGTAGTGAAGGATTTTACTCCGATTATATATATTTATATATATAAACTTCAATATACATTAATGAAAATAGTCCCGACGTAGTATAAGGCTAATGAATTGGAGTCTTAATTTGGTGGACCTGGCTACCCGTGAGTTGGCGGGAGCACGATTCTCGACTCTTCATTTTGCTTTACATCTGTTGTTACTACCTCGAGAGTATCACTCCATCGATGGTCCTATAAAACAATACATGATCCAACGACAATGGGTGAACCCTTATCCTTTTCATCTGCTATTCGTGGAGTGTTTTCTGGAATTTGTGTTCATTCTATTAGATTCATCCTCCTTACTTTGCAACTCTCGACTCTAATTTTCTCACAGATTCATCCTCCTTACTTTGCAACTCTCTAATTCGTTTCAGTACACAATTTTCCCCTTTATTTGTCTCTACCATGATTATGTTCTTAGATGCCAGGCACACAGAGAAGCTTGTGAAAAAATACACTTCAAAGGAGCAGTCTTATGGTCGCAACCCTAACCAGGTACAAGGTTTCATGGTTTAGTTTTAAGTATCACATGTTTACAGTTCTTGTTTGTTACCACATTGCTGATTCTATTTGTTGTGTTTTGCTAGGTTATGCTAGGGTTATCATTCTACTCGAATATGGTTGCTCGAGAGCGAGGCTCCCCTCCGAAATCTGGTCCTGGGGTAGCAGTTATGTTCCTCTCCTAGCCTCCAGGTCATGTGGTTACCATGTTCTGAAGTCTTTTGGGTTATGGGTGTTTGGACCATTACACTAATGTACTCTTAATGCATCTAAGTTCATATCTGACAAGTGAATCTCCTTTTTTTTTTAACTATATTAGGTTCTTGGGGTCAAACCCTTTCAGATTCAAGTCATGGGCTTCCATGCCCATCATTTCAAATTATGGGTGTGTAATTTAATTATGAGTTTGTATTTTTCTTTTGATACAAGTAGAACTAAACCGCTCTATTATAGTTTTTGAGTTGTGAATATTTTATATGGGAATTCCTTCCTATTTAAAGACTTTGTCTTAAGGGTTTAGGAAAGAATGTTTGATATATATAAGGATTTTGAAAAGATAGTTTTACATAGTTCCAATTTTATATATATACACACATAATCATTCAGAGATCTATTGCTCATATTTACAATTTCTCTTCCTGTCATTTTCTTCTCGAAAAGTGTAATTTGTCTCCTTCCTGTTCATTTTATATAATGTATGTTCTAGTTTATTTGCAACAAGGGGGTAAGGGAATTTGGCCCTTGTCCCTGAGTTGGGTAATTCTACTTTACGCCAATATCTTTCTTGTTGGGGTTTAGTGTTTTTGGGTTCGACATTTCCTAAATTTTTAGTTAGTAGATGTTTTTCTTATGTAACAATTATGTTCTTATTGCTTTATTTAACTCCTTTCTATCTAAAATATCTTAAAGGAAATATTTGGCCTCTGTTTTTAGTGCTTGATTTCTCTAGCAATGTAGGGCCAATTATAGAGTGATCTAAATTCGTTCACTCAGAAGTAGATGTCTGGAAGTATTGTTATGTAATTAATTTTTTTTCTGGATTTGTAATTCCTCACACTGGAGAGTCCTTGTATAGTTTTGAAACAGTTGTTATAGCCCCTTTTTTTATTTCTCTGCTTTTCTTAGGGTTTTCCTTCTTGTAACCCTAGATGAGGAATTCTTCCTAAGAACTCTATGTTTACCTAATCATTAGAGAATACAACGTTATTCTTATGATTTCTATATTATAAATATCTTTTAGTATGCCTATACTTAAACTGGTTCAGTTAACCCTTATTAAAAATTATATTTTTGTTCTATGATAGAAATTATTCAACAACTTAAATACTATTGTCTTGCAAGAATACATTTAATCAACAACATACATATTTCCCATTTCAGCAGTTCATTCATCCCTTAGAGAATGATAAATACTTATTTGGATTTGGTATTCTAATCATTTTCGATTATTCAGAACAAAACAACTATATGTTGTCGAATTTAACTCCCAACCTTGAGACCTGCTTCCAAGCCTGAGTCTCCCCCCAAGAAGTTTCTCACATGCAGTGAGACTAGCAATTCCTTTGTCACAACTATCTGAACTCAACCAAACATAGCTTATAAATCCCATCTAACATATCAGCATGAAAGCCTTTTCTTGTGTTTTTTTTTCTTAGTCTCAGGTATTCATACCCTCTTGATCCCTTCTTTGAGAATAAATCTCCAAGGAAGTGGTTAGGGATAGGTCGTCGCCTACCCTAACTACCTGACATGTGAGAGTTACATCTTTGTTATCAAAACATTTTCCTTTATCACAATTAATCAAAATAATAAATGTATAAACTTAAATAGTAATATCTAGTTTGTTTAAGTGCAATAATTAATATTTACTTAAAATTACCAGGGACATCACAATATCAAAACCAAGACAAAAATGATTTTGATAACAAAACTTTGATACCTTTGTTGGGAATGATAATAAAAAATAATTATACTCAAAGTTATATCTAGCATATATGAGATAAGAAGCTTACATTCAAGAAACTCTAGAAGGGAAACAAAACCATTTAGTCAAACCATTCTACATGTCATTTATAATATAGTTAGTCCCTCTATAAATCTTTCAATGTCTATAGTGATATCAAAACAATATGTATAAAATTAGGAGAGCATACTAATATCACAACAGTATATCATAATAAAAAATTTAGTTCAACTATATCCATAACTATTTCCAATATTATCTCCAAAAATTAGTCAACCTTATTTTATGAATTCTTTATCTTTAATTTCTCCTATTTTCCTCATCATTAATTCAAACGTAAAGTTAACATATAATTTTATAATATATTTATTATATATCATTAATAAAAATCAATTCTTCCTATTATATATAATACATAAACATACACATAATTAGAATAAATAATTTTTTTATGAAAATTTTCTTCAATATAAAATCATAACATTTCTTATTTTAAAATATAAAATATAAAAATTATTAATTATAATTCTGGTTGGTTAAATAAGACACATATAACTATATTTATAACTTCTCTCAAACCTCAGCGATCTATCAAAAAGACAAACCCAAAACAAAGCCATTGTACAACCCAAGTGTTTCAAGCTTACATTGTGGGATAGAACTCCAACTCCGTAATTCCTTCCATTCATTTAGCTTCCCATTTGTCATGCCGTGAGGAATCGGGCACTTCGCACGACGGGTGAGCGACCCGCACGACGGGAAAACATGTCTTCACCCGGCAGTAGGCATGACCCTGGCGCGGCATCGGGCAAGGCTACACGGAATTATGGGGAGTGCGCGGGGCGCACACCCGTTCAGCAGTTCGGAAGTTCTGTTCGAACGGACAAGGCAGCGACAAGCCCGAACAGCGGGCGAAGTGGCAGCATAGGTTCAGCGATGAGGACGACGCACGAGCAAACGGACAGGTAGAACTTATATGTGAAAACAGGCGAATGATTATCCCCTTGGCGTGGGCGGCTTTGCATAGCAAAGGCCGACCCGCCAAAAGGATAGACATGGCAGTTCAGCTAAGCATGTACGTGGCTCATACGAAGGTTAATGGAGGACGTATGTGTGATGAGAAATAAAAATAATGAGGACCAACATAAATTATGGGCGCATAATGTTATGAAGGCCATACGAATATAAAATGCATAGACTCATGATATGTCGGCCATAAAACATATGGGCGTGAGCACGTATGGATAAATGAAATCGACATGAATTGTGGGCATGTATGAAATATACATGGACCTTACATGTGCGTGATAATGGGACGGCCATGGTGGGTGTGACCCATTAAGAACATAAGGAAGAGCGTATATGTTAATGAAGAATAAAATAAAGTAAAGCCGACATGGCTATTTGTATGGCGCTGGGCTTTACATGGATAAGGGAGGTCGGCTTAAGTAAGAAGGCCCCTCGAAACATGATGGAAGGAATCGTATATATATGGTGAGCATGAGGCTCATTCTCACCATCGATCATCGCTCGGTTCTTCCCATCTCAAGTGGGAAATGCGCAGCTCTATTGCGCAGAACTCATGTACTTAATAAACGGAGTACGTGGGTTTCGCCACTTGGAGTTTGGTTAAACGAAGAAGCTACGGAGCTACGGTCGGAGCAGAGAATTGGTGCACAGTCTTGGCAGAAGTGGATGAACATTTGGACGGCCGGTTTGGGTCCTCGTTCATGAACGAAGGAGCAGATCTATGCACGGATTAAGGCTCTCTTAAGCCTTGTAGAAATCAGACAAGGAAGTGCAAAGTTCTGCGCTATTCTCATACGCATGAGGGATAGGAGAAGCTCGCATACTTGGCTTGTGTTGGCTCGGTTAAAGGGAGTTGCGCACACGGTCGTGGGGCAGAACTCGTATAAACATTTGGGTGGTCAGCGTTGGCACCCGCATATAACAGAGGTGCAGGTCATTACCGCTGAGAAAGACGTGTACATGGTGTTGTGCAGGTCGGACTAATTACGACCAAGGAAGGTCGTTGTATTCACAGATTATGCAGGTTTGCCGAAGCGTGTGGAGGTCGTTCTTGGCAAGGTGTATACGGTGTATGTAAAAGGCGTTGTGCCTGGTTATATTAATTCTAATTGTGGCCGTGGATTTGCCCGGCACACTTGTATTGTTGTATTATTGAAAAGAGATTCATAATATAATAGTTGGGCTAACTCATTCGGGAGTTGCCCCTCCCAATATAATTGTGTATCATGTTATGTTCGGTTTTGAAGTGCATGTTAATTATCTTGGTGAATTCGGTTCTTAAGTTAAATTGATTATAATTGGTGTGAAATTATAATGATTATAATTCGGTTATGAGGAATTGATACCTATTCGTGAGGTGGAATCAAGTGTCGTGAAGCAAAGGCGTAGTCCATATACACTCTATTAGAGCGTACGTTGATGTCGCACCCACCCAATAAAAAGAAAAAAAGATTAGAGGCGTGACACCATTGTTCCTAAATGATACTGGTTTCATGGTCACGTACAAAATCCTCTCTTTCTACATGGTGGTTGGTTAGTGTCCATATTATTCTTTTCAAGAGAGACTCGGAGGAGGCAATGAAGAGTAACAAACAAAAATATGCAGTACTATTTGGAAATAAAATCTGGTAATATATGAAAAGCAATAAATGAAATTGGGTATTTAGATAATATAAATAGAGTATAGAAGAAATTTAAAAATAGTGCGGATTGATTTTTATATATATATATATATATAATTTTAAAAATTAATAGAATTTAATATAAATTATATTATAAATGAAAATATAAAATATTTATTAAAATTAATTTTAATTAATTAAAATTAACAATATTAATATCCTTTATTGTAATTTTAAATATCTTTTATTAATTTCATTTATTGTAATTTAAATATCTTTTATTAATTTTTATGTAACAAAAAATTTAATTACAAATGTTAATTAAAGAAATAAGTTTGTATTATTTTTATTATAATATAGTGAAGAGTATAAGTTGAGGTTATATTTATTAATGTTTTTATTATAATAAAGTGAAGAGTATATTTTGTGAATTAGTAATTAGCTTCTTCATGTTTAAGAAATTACCAACCTTAACCAAGGCAACTTGAGTGAACTAGTGCATTGATAATTGCTTCTCACCGGCACAGTGGCACAGTTTAGAATTGGATCTCTTCTGTTCTAAACATTTCGAGCTTCTTATCGAACGTTTAGAACTTCTTGGCTGGCTAGTTATTTTACAGTAATGGAGACCTGAGCCTGCTAGGGAACCAAGAATCGAACGGATTATAAAAAACCAAATTCCCGCGTATGGTGGAATTCATCAAAAACAACAGCGGAAAGAATTGAGAGGCAACGCTTCTAAAAAGCAGGGAGTAATTAGTGACAGGTGGTTCTTGCAACGTTCCATTGAAAGCGATGTTTCATCGCCATCTCCGAAAAATCAGTCAGAGCCCCACAAGTTTCAAGACTTATTTAACATTCCAAGTTACAAGGTGAGTCAATTGCGCTCACTTTAGACCGTTGGCGTGACCTCAACTGAAGAGAGTGCCCCAGTTTGAAAGTTTGAATTCAAATTCACTGTCTTTGCTCACAGTGTCAACGTTGGCTTCACCAAAACCTTGTGCGGATGTTTATGTGAGACTTTGAATAAACGAAGTAAACGGAGCTGAACAAATTCTATTAAATCTCTGTGGGTTCTCCTGGAGAGGCCTCAATTCAACATCTGTCGCAAATAAATCAACCCTTTGAAAGACCAAAATGAATCTTAGTCGCAAAACTGTTACCACCTTATCATATGTGCGTCACGAATCTCTTACGAGCTTTATTATTACAAAACAACCGCGAACTTCCCGCAACATCTTTAGACACCACAAATGCAAAACCTGCAATAAACACATCAAAAATATAAATCATGTAGACCTAACAAGAAAATCATAATCAAAATGTTCCTACGTTTCCAATAAAGGGAAAACTTTTTCTTTATATATTGTTTCTAAAGTCTTGGAAGGCAGTCGCACCTTCTAAGTCTTAGAGATCAAAGCACACAACGGACGCTCTTTGAAGTCCGGGTAACAAGTATATTTCAATTGATAGACGTTTTTTCGTGTTTTCATTGATATTTTTTTCGAGTCAAATTTTTTCAAAATTTAATAAAGAATTGTTTAAAATCTTATCAAAAGTAGTTTTAGAATCTTAGAATCAAAAGTTTAATAGTTTAATTTTGAAAATTTTATTATTTCCAGAGTTTTAACCTATTTATACATTTAAAAATTCATTTTAAGCAATAAAAAATTAATCTTTTTCAAAACAGTATTATTAAATTTCAATTAAATAAAAGCACATTCTACCTCAGTAGCATAATCAAGTACCCAATAAAAGCTCCATTGCAAGGTCCAATAATAGTATTTGGCCCAATTTCTCAAAGCTCTAACTAAAGAAGCTAGTTATACTATCCAATTAGGCAGGTTCTCATGAGTACTACTCTCAAGTTTTGTTCTTCATTCCATTAGATGTTCACTGACATGGTTCATCAACTTATCTAAGGTTAGATTTAGTAAACCTATAGGCCTTCTATACATGTATCTCTTGATGCAATGCTAATTGAAAGGACACCAACAAGCATTATAAAGGCTTCCACTTAGGTGAAATCTCTTGTATTTCATGTATCTATGCTTCCCTTACCATAGGTTTACGTAAATGACAAATTTCTATGTTATTTATGGATGCTATAACACATTTATAGCTTGGAAAAAATAATTGCTCTAAAACAATGTGCTTAGGAAAGTGCTCTAATAATACCTATTGTATCAAATTTACCCAAATTTACTATATAAAAGACATATTGCAACCACAATAGATGAATGGAGAACCTAGAGAGAACTAAAATCTATACTTTTATTATTGGAAGTAACGTTCACCTATTGCTACAAGGATACAACCTCTGATCATTAGAACTCCAATTACACATGACTTCACAGGATGCTTCTAGTAAGCCTTCTTACATATATTTCTTTCATAGTACTACAAAGGTCTTATTTATTAGAGATGGCATCCATACATAGTAATAGTTAGCAACATATCTATCTACTAATGAGGTTAGAGAGCTTAGGGCCTTAACAAAACTAAGGCATAATACTTCACTTGACACATAATGTTTGTTTGATATAGAGATGAACCTTGCATTAAACCCCATTTTCTAAACTACGACATTTGTGAGTGCATCATAACAACCTAGCATTAAACAATTTTCATGGAAAACTTTAGGCGCTAATATTCGCAAGTGGACTAATTTTCCATGATTTTTCCACAAAAATGATTCGCCAATTTCCATTTTTTATAAAAATGATTTGTCCAAATTATACAATATAAAATTATTTTACCTTAAAAATAGCTAATATTATATAGAGACTATATATAAAAGCATTATAAGTTTGAATATTTTTACAAATATATCAATAAACATGTATAATTGTCATATTATGGACTATTGTGATTTGTCAATGTTTTTAAACTTCAAGATAATTTTCCATCCTTAAAATTTTCCTTGACAATTTTGTCTTTTGTGTTCACCTATTGCATCTTGGTTTTGGACCTCACAGGAATAATGAGTCCTTCTGCGCTTCTCTCATCATGATTGTATCTCCTAAAACCAATGGGTGCATTTTAAGCTTTGGCCATCCCAATATTGGATACTGCTTATGGGCATCTAAAATGAATCCATCAAATCCAAAATATATAGAAACCAAACAAATGTAAGACACAAATTATGTGAAACCCAAATCCAAAAAATATAGAAACCAAACAAATGTATGACACAAATTATTTGAAACCCAAATCCTTTGGACAAGAATTCAATTATCCATAAATCTTTCAAGGAAAAGGGAAAAATGTATAATATTTCTTTTTAACATTCAATAATCACATTTTTCTTTAGTATATAATCGTAAAGTGGATGTTATTTGATCTATTGACTCATTATAATTATAACTACAAATGGTGATTATGTAGTTAAATATGCTAATTGCAAATTTTAGTTATTATAGATAGAAATAATAAGATCGCCTTGGAAGAGTAATAGAGAGAAAACTTTTATTGTCTAATCTACAAAATGTCAAGCATTTTAACAATGAAAGTTTTGGTGCTACTCCTCAACTCCAATGCAATGGTTAAAAAGAATTTCAAGATTAACCTTACAAAGTTGGTGGTGGAGTTTGCTTTAGCTCCAAATGTTTCTTACATAATGTTTTTTATTACAATTTCCAACAACCATATTTAGTCATATCAAAAACAAAAACACAAATGACTTTGACACCAAAGTTTTGATATATTTTGTTGTGAATAATAATCAACAATAATTATACTCAAAATTATATCAAGCATATATAAAGCAAAAAACAAACACGAGAAACTTAGATTTAAGAAACTCTTGAAGAGAAAATTCTATTCAATCAAACAATTCTATGTGCCTTTTATAGTATAGTTATTCTTTCTATAAAACTGTAAGTGCCCATAGTAATATCAATACAATATTTATAGAATTAAGAGACCATAATCATATCAAAACAATATGTCATAATAAAATATTTAATTCAACTATATTCATAACTATTTAGAATAACATCTCTATAAATTACTCAAACTTATTCTATAAAATCCTTATTTTTAATTTTTCTTGTTATTCCTATCCTAATTTACACATAAATTTTTACACATAGTTTATCATAACAATATATTATATTTTTATTTTATATTACTAATAAAAATTAGTACTTTCTTATTATATATAATATACGTAGTTGTACCTAAATAAAATAACTAAACTTTTTATGAATAAAAATTCTTAAATATAAGTCCACATGGGGTAGCTCAAGTGGCAATGGCCGTGGAAATGAAGTCTCACCAAACCGGAAGTCTTGGGTTCAAATCTTGGGCTACCCTTCCCCCGTTGAGAGGTACTTAATGGACATGTAATTCGGAGAGTCCCGCCCCAGCTTAAAAAAAAAAAATTCTTAAATATAGAATCATAATATTTATTATTTAAAAACAAACTCAAAACAAACTCTTTGTAGAACAATCGATTTAAGCTCAGGGTAGAACAATAGTGTTTCAAGCTTACACTGTGTGATAGTATTCCAATTCCATATTGTTTCTTCCGTTCACTTACCATCTCATTGTTCCTATATGATATCGGTTTCCTGGGTACGTTAAGAATATCCTCTTTCCCGCGAGTTGGTTAGTTTCTCCATTATTTTGTCAACCCAGACTTTGACAACGAGGTAATTGAAGACTAATGATGAGTCCTTTTCCTCTTCTTTAGTCATGATTAGTATCTCTTCACCCTAATGGGCGATGTTAAGTTTTGGCCATTCCCATTGTGTTTATGGGTATCTTGAATGAATTCAAGAAAATCCAAAATATATAGAAACCCACCCGATATCAAACACAAACTATGTGAAATTTAAAGTTTTTGGACAAGAATTTAACTATCCAAAAAGCTTTAAAAAACAAAAAAACTGACTAAACCACACAAAATAATAATAAAATATTTTAAAAACAGTAGAATATTCTATCAACTTGATAATTAATAATATAAATTAACTAAAATCCATATATTTCATTCTATTTCCTTTAATAATGCAGCAATGGAACTAAAATGGAAACAAAAACAATCCAGTAAAGAGGGGAAACGGGAAATCCGGTAAAAGTGACCCAAGGAAAGAATTGCTAATTCTTTTGTATGTTTGTTTTATTAATATAAATATTATTCAACAGGTGAAAGTTTATCTAAACCGTTTCATCAAATATAAGAGCAATTAAAAATACCCGTTTAAAAAGCTTAAAATTATTGTTCGCATGTGGAGTAATATTTAAATAAACATTTTAATTATATACTTATGAAATGAAGTACTGGCTTCAGCCAAAAGGATAATTATCTACTCACCTACTCTCAAGGCCTAATAGGTAGCTTCTTATGCTTACAGAAATTATCAACCTTGACCAATGCGACTTGAGCTCTTTTATAGAGAAATGAATTGAATTGAGAATAGCATCTAGCCCCAACTCGAAAGAAAATTTTAGAAATTGTAAATTTTGTATTTTAAACATTTACTAGTTATTTTTGGAGGTGTCATTTACAGTATATTTCTATAAAAAGTTCATGATGCAGAAAAATATAAACAATATAAAAACAAATGTCATTACCAATTCAGATTTGTGAAATTTTAATATTTGATATCGATTTGCAAATAATCCACCCTAGTATCAAACTTCTAAAACTGCTAATTATTTTATTGAACAAAATAATTACAGTAATAGAACCTTGAGCCTGCTAGGTCACCAAGAGTCGAATCGTCATGCATAACGCCTGTCTGCTCTGGTATTTACCATCATGGCCTTCTTTTGCATACCCATGCACAACTTGATGTTTTGGTTGTTGAGCCTTCAACTTTCCCTGAACCAGCCACTATTGGTACCTTCACCCTTTTTATGACAGTATTCTTTTCCAGAGACCAAATTATTTTAGAAATTTGAATCTTGGATCTCTTAAGTTGATAGTTCATATCAGGGCGCGATTTAAATTGTCACCTGAACATATATGATAGAATTAATAAAGACAACTGCAATTAATCTTATTCTCTTCTTCCCGGATAGTTTCCAGCTTTGGTCTCCGACACTGAACTCTGGAATATGTCACTAACTGCTCATACTGTTTCTTCAATTCCGGAGTGTTACAGACCCCACGGTCATCACCCGCAGAATCCCGGCTCAGTGTATCGCGCTGTTTATCAGCTTTAAGCCTTGTGTCCTCCATAATCTTTGTGATAAAGTCTGGGGACAGTCTGATCCGACGCCCTCCGCCCACGTTGCTGTTCTCTACTTCAAACGGCTGGCAGAGAGCAGACGCCCGTTCGACACTGCGCAGGGGGCCTGATAGACTGGGTGTAGAAGGTGGTGATATTGAAGAAGCAATCGAGAGGAGAGTTAGCTCAGACTGGAAGAACTGGTGGGGCAGAAGGAAATACTTGTTTCCTACCTTCAGTTCATCCTCTTCAGAAAGCGCCGGCGTCTTCTGACCTATGTAGAAGGAGCCGGAATGGCAGACTAAATGTTGAGGGAATTCCTTAATGATTTGGCCGGCAGTCAGTGATTTGTGAAAAATCCGAACATCGCCGTCTGAACGAACGAGTTGGACGGTTTTCTTCTCGCTGTCCAACGCCATGCAGGACGGATAGATGCCCATACCTTTTTATTTTCAGCAAAGCATAGCATTCGGATCGAAGTAGCACTTGAGAAATGGAGTAGTGCTAAATAAAACGCAGAACCAGGCGTAAATACTGTGATTGACTTAGACATGACGATGACTTTGACATGATTGATTTTATAGGAATTTTGAATGAAATTTTGAATAAAATTTGCTTTTTTTCTCTTTGCTTTTTAATATGGAATATTGTATACTTAAATATTCAATATCAATATAGAAATACTGAATTTTAAAAACGAAAATAAGGTTTTAGATATTTGAAAAAATCAAAATTAAAAAAATCGAATTTGGTTCTCGAAATATTTTATGGTCATCTTTAAAAAATACGCAATTCTAATAAAAATGGCTAACTAAATACTAAATATTAAAACCCACAGAAAAAATAAGAATTGAGAGGCGACTCTTGGAAAAAGTAGAGACAAGTGAAATAGTCGTTCTTGCCATGTTTCATCGTCATCTCCGAAAAATTAGTGAGACCCCGACATCTGCGAACACAAGTTGCAACAATTATTCAACCTTCCATACACCGTCAAACCTTGCTTTTACAAAATGCATCAAAAGGTGAGTCATTTGTTCCCGGTTTATGACCGTTGAGGTGACCTTAGTGCTCCACTTTCAAACTTTGAATTCAAATTCAAATAATGTTTGTTCACAGTGTGTAGATGTTTATCTGAAACTTTGAATAAACAAAGTACGCCGAGCTGAATGATGATAAATTCCATTAAATCTGTCTGTGCATTCTCCCGAAGAGGCCTCAATTCAACATCTGTCACAGATCAATCAATCTTGAAAGGCTAAAACAAATCTGTCGTGCATTGGGATTAACAGAGTCACGAGCCTCTTACCGGCTTATTATAAGTACTTCACGAGTGTCTTTCGAGGATTATTATAAGAGAACAGCAGCGAACTTTGGTTTCCGGAGTTTACCATTGATTGGTAGGTAGAAAAAGTTAAATATATATTTCCGTTTTTGGAGTTTTGGTGTTTAAAATTGATGAGTAAAAAAATTTAGAAATTATATTATAAATTTATAAATAAAATATATCAATAACGAAAGTAAGTTTAAAACCAATTGAAAGTAAGTTTAAAACCAATTTAATTACAATTTCAGTTTCCTGAATTTTAGTGTTTGGAATAATTTACAAATAAACAACTCATATAAACCTAACAAAAAAATCACAATCAAATTGTTCATATGCTTCCAATAAAGGGAGAAATTTAGTCTTGAACGGAGTCGTACATTCTAAGTCTTAAAAACGGATGTAAACACAAAATTCAGTCCCTTTGAAAACCTTATGAAAGATTTGATAATAACTTTATTCTAGATTTATTTTTTGAATTTTTGCATTTTTTTGGAGTTATAGATTTGAATGGTGTAATTTGCAATTTGAAATTTTTTTAATATATTCAAAAATTTATTTTAAACCATAAGAAAACATAATTTCTAAAAAACTATATGAATATATTTCAATTAAAATACCGAAACATCTTTTAATTAAACTACACTCTATGTTATATATATAGACCAAATGAATTTATTTATGCCAACTAAAATTAATTTATTTATACCCACTAAAATTAGGTTCAATGGATTTTGAATGGACAGTAAACCGGAATAAAAAGTGAATGCTTCAAAAACTCAATGAATTAAGGATTAAAAAAATTATTAACCAAAATAAAGAAAACATTCCAAAAAAAAAATCAATTTTTGAGGAAGTATTTGAAAGAAACTGAGGAAGTATTTGAAAGAAACCCAACACGAGATTAGTATTGCAAATTTCAAAACAACTGTAATGGTGGATAATATAATGAAACGATACACGATTTATATCTACATGCCAATGTAATTGCAGCGGTTGATCAGTACGCTAAGAAGTATGGTGGGGAGAAATATTTCACAGAGAGGAGCGCCAACGGTCAACACCGCACCAAATATCTTCAAAAATTATATACACTAAAATGATGGAGCCTTTACATGTTCTTGTTTTCTACGTCGTAGAGAGTCATCTATTTATATCAAGGTTGTTAATTTTATTAATATTAATTTTATTTCCAAATCATTAAAAAATTATTATTAAAAATTTCAATATCATATATGAAAAGTGTCTTAAGGTTTTTATTGATTATATAAAAAAATACGTTTTTTTATTTTAAGATAAACAAATTATCCTGGACAACCAGAAGATTTAATTATATTTATTATAAATAGAAAGAATAAGATCACTCTGAAGAGTGATTGAGTGAAACTTTATATTATGCCATTTAAGTTATTATGAATTTTAATAACGAGAGTTCCAGTGATACTTTTCAAGTGGAATGTAATCATTAAAAATAATTTTAAGATCAATCTTACAAAGTTGGGGGTGGAGTTTACCTTTGTTCCAAATGTTTGTTACATAATGATTTTCATTACAATTTCTAACAACCATATTTAGTCATATCCAAAACAAAGCACAAATGGCTTTGACACCAAAGTTTTGATATCTTTTGTTGAGAATAATAATCAACAATAACTATACTCGAAATTATATGGAGCATGTATGAAGTAAGGAACACTAGAAGCTTACATTCAAGAAACTATTGAAGGGAAAAATCCATTCAATCAAACTATTTTATGGGTTATTTATAATGTAGTTATTATCTCTATAAAACCTTGGGTTCTTATTATAGGTGCTATTATAGATAACAAAAAAAATATATAGAATTAAAAGACCATAATCATATCACAATAATATGTCATAATAAAATATTAAATTCAACTATATATTTATAAATGCTAATAACATCTCCATAAATTACTCAACTTATTCTATAAATTCCTTAACTTTAATTTCTATCATTATTCTTATCTTAATTTATACATAATCTGAAATATATATATTTTATAATATTAATACATTTAATATTTGTAACACCTATAATTCCAACTATTTACATAGGATATATGAATATAATAAAAAAATTATGAATAAAACCTAATATTAATGTTACCACAACCTAATACATTGTTGCATTCTAATGAAGTATCAAATCTCGATACCATGTCATTAAGGTTCGGATGACAATTACTTAATTGATGCAATTATGTTGGTTATTAAACCTGACCTGACAGGTTCTACACAATGGTAATACCTGGATGATTCTCCGTATCTCATATTATTGTGTTGTGTTGACCCTTCACGGCATATCTGGTCAGTCCATGGCTGGATGGCTGGCAGCTGCCGAGAATCACCCTTATCATTTGCAATTTGTTGCTTGGAGCACAATGCGGGAAAGGCGATGGGTACAAAGATTTGTCGAACTTCGAGGGTAAGCCCTTACGACCTGGTGCTCGCTTGGTTTCTTTGCTCATTTGCTTAGCATGGCTCTGGAGGCTGCGTTCTGGTCTCTATAGTGAGGTTTCTCTGCAAATCGTCCTTTCCCACTTGCTATGCAATGTGAAGAGTTCATTGGCATTCCTACTTGCGAGCAGGCTTGCTTTGGGGCTGTATACTGCTGTTTCAAAATTATTTATCATGTAAGTCCTTATTGTAGGTTTGAACCTGAAGTTTATCTCTTTACGTCATATAGATCAGGTCTTGCTTCACAGGTTTACACATCCTTGCAATGGCATTGTTCTAACGTGGTTTAGTTCCTGCAGATGTCGCCTCTGTGATGGTGTCTCCATTCTCTGTCACAGACACACCTCTCATTTTCCTCTCATTTTTGGTGCATGTCTTGATATGCATAGCATTTTGGATTAAATGGTTGTATGAAATGTTTAACCCCGCGTTTATGGTGTAGGGTTTGCTCGAGCAGAGGTTGGGCATGACTACCAGACCTTCGCATAGCCTAGTCTCTACCAACGCCAAGCCTCTAGGTATGCAAGTTCTCCCTTGATTGCTGCCGAATCTTCTTGCCTTGAATGAGGGTTTCGTTCTCATAATAGGGTTTTTCCTCATTTTCAATTCCTATTCATGTTATGAGAAGTTCAACGCATAGGCTCCATTGTTTTATTGGTGACGACTCCCTGAACTATTCTCTCTTGGAATATCTCGGCATGTGGATGTAATTTTCTGGGTTCTTGCTTCTAAATTCTTTCAGTGCAAATGAACTGATATTATTAACTATTTACAATTATCATTTTAATATAATGATGAGTCTGATATGTCATTTTCCCTAATCTTTTTGTAAATAAATTTGCTCTACGAGATTGGAACCTCGATTTGGTGTATCATTTTGATTATTCCATCCTCAGAATGTTGTTTCGGGGCGTCCTGCTCATGTCGCCTTTGGAACAAATCTGAAGGAATGGAACTGTTTCAAAGTGTTAATTTATTGTTAAATGAAAGCCCTCTTTTTTGGGTTTCCTACCTCTGCATTATAGTTACTGTGTTTATTTGTTTATCACCCCTAAAGAAGGTTATGATTGTGATTCTGTTTGCTTTCATCGTTTAGCATAGGAAGCTTGTTTAGACTGAAATAAGAATTATTGTAGTCCTGTATATAATTATATGTCACTTGCATGGATATTCGTTATGCACATTTCATTCCTATGGTTACTAATATGCTGGGTTATTTATCACAATTAAAGTTCAAATCACTACCGATATGCATAACTAGATGCTCGTCAATATTATTCCTGATTAGGTAATTCTTCAAATCACTACCGATATGCATAACTAGATGCTCGTCAATATTATTCCTGATTAGGTATGAATTATCAGGTGTCGACTTTTCCTCCTTTCAAGTCATATAATTCATATAGTTTCATTCTTTTCCACGAGGCTTGAGTACCTCTTTTGTATACTGTTGCATGTTTGAGTTTATTTTCTTTAGAAGGATTCTATTTTAGGAATTGGTTTCATAGATCCACCCTTGCCCTTATTTTTGAATCTAGATTGACGAATTAATGTGTTCAGGAATATGGTACAAATTCGATACATTTGGTCCATTCATACTATAATATGTACCTTTTCCTATATCTTGTTACCTGTACATCTAAATTAACTTACTTCTATTTTATGTTACATTCTTTTTTTAATCTGACACAGAATTAAAGAAACATTACAAATCCAATATCGTAATGTCTATTTCCAATTACACATTATGGCTAGATCATTATGTAATCAAGACATAATTAACCAATTTTACTTATCTACCTTGACAAGACTAAACTTTAATCAATTAACCTCTCCACCCTTCCTACGAGAACCTAGCAATCATGTCAAGAGTTCTCCCCCCAAGCTCCTCTTTTCCCAATAACTAGTTATCTTTATGTAGCAGTTTCTACTACTTTGGCCTCAAGACTCTAGGTCCATCCAACAATGGTTTCTACTTCCTCTAGGGAAGTCTATTCAAGATTCATTCCCACTGAATCCTCCTTCAGCTCAAGGAATCTCTTTCTTTTCTTTTTTTAGCAAAAAAAGCACCACCCTCCCTCGTTCTCCCTTCCCTTATGTAAGAGAAGAGTAGAGGAAGGGTAATTATTTCTTTAACTAATGACTGATAACTGATAACTATTAACTATTAGGTAAAAGAGAGTTATTGAGGTTCATCAGTAATTCTTTTCTTTTAGAATTTCCCATTGAATACCACATCTACCATAATTATTTATTTATTAAACAAAAACTACTATTATTATTGAATCTATTTATTGTCCATTTCTCAAAAGTAAAAACAAGAGTTTGTTTCCTTATTGTAATGTAAAAGACATGAAAGTAAAAGTAACTTAAAGTGTTAGGGTGTTACATCTTCCCCCTCTTAGTGAAACACCGTCCCCGGTGTTTATCTTTCCAATTGTTCCTTGAATAATTCTGGATATGCCTCTTGCATAAAGTCTTTATCTTCCCAAGTGGCTTCATCTGGGTTGAAGTGCTTCCATTGCACTTTAAGCTAGATAATAGCTTATTTCCGCAATGTTACTTCTCTTTGATCGAGTATTCAGAGGGGTTTGACCAGGAATTCTCCTTCCGATTTGACCTAAACTTCTTGCCAATTTATGGTATGTATCGGGTCATATACATACTTCTTTAAAAGGGAAACATGGAATACATTATGGACCAGAATGTGGTTGGGCAGGGCTAGTTGGTAGCCCACCAACACGATTCTATCCAAAATTTGGAATGGGCCATAGAACCGAGGGGCCAACTTAGCACTTTCCCCACCTCAACGTACTCCGCTTTGGTTTAATAATCACATACACATGATCTTGCATCTAAAATTCTCGGTAAGTTCTCTTTTTATCAGAATACATTTTTTACTTGTCTTCGGTAGCCTTCAAATTTTGTCGAACCCTTTTCATAGTTTTATCCATTTCCTCCAACTTATCTGGTCCTAATATCAGTTTATCCTCTAGACTATTCCAGTTTGTAGGTATGGTGCATTTCATTCCATAAATCACTTCAAAGGGTCTCATTTTAAGTGACCCATGATAGTCATTGTTGTACGCAAATTCTACCCGATGTAGATATTCTTCCCATTTCCCAAGTTGCTACATCACATACATGCGCAACATGTCCTCTACCACTTGATTCACTTGCTCGGTTTACCCATCAGTCTAGGGTTGATACACAGTGCTGAAGTGGATATGTGTACCTAACCTAATAAACAATGCTTACAAGCAGAGGTAAACTTAACATCCCTATTAGATATGATGACTTTCGGCATACCATGTAACCTAAAAATTTCCCTCATGAACATATCGACTATTTGAGTTGTTTGATACGTGGATTTTACAAGTATGAAATGAGCTATCTTACTCAACTTATCTACCACAACCATAATTGAATCATTCTGTCTTTTAGACCGTGGCAATCTTATTATAAAATCGAAAGTTATAGTATCCCATTTACATTCAAGAACAAGCTGCGGCTGTAATAAGCCAACAGGGTGCTAGTGTTCCGCCTTGACTTGCTGACACTCTAGACATTTAGCTATTCTAGGCCAGTAGTAGGTTTCGTGATAGCCATCAAAAGTTTTTGATAGCCCAGGTGAGTAGCATAAGGGCTTCTATGAAATTCATATAACATACTTTCCTTCAAAGGAAATTGGTTAGGTACGTAAATATAGTTTCTGAATAACAATAACTTTTCAGAGTTAATGCTATACTTCCTTTGCTTTGCCGAACCTTGTGCAGATTTTACTTGCTGCCATAGGTATTTGTATTCATGATCCTTATGGGCTACCCCCTTTAGTTGATCTACAAAATTAAGTTCAACTTGACTAAAATAAATTTCATAAATGTGGTGCAACTTTCTACTTAATGCATCTGCCACCCTATTCTCTTTCCCTTTCAGATTCTTGATTTCAAAGTCAAATTCACTTAAGAATGTAGTCCGTTGAGCTTGGCATGCATTTTGGGTAGGCTGATTGAAAATTTTGGTTAGGCTACTGTGGTTTGTTTTGAGCAGAAATCTTTTTGCCAATAAATAATGCCGCCATACTTTTAAGGCATGCACTATTGCAGTTAGCTCCAAATCATAAGCAGAATATTTATGTTCATGTTCCTTGAGTTTACGGGATTCGTAAGCGATGACCATGCCATTTTGCATTAAACGCCACCCACACCTTCTTTCCATGCCTGTGTGCAAACTGTAAAATCCTCTTTCAGGATCTGCAATTTTTAATACCAGAGTTGTTGTGAGCAAATGCTTCAACCTATCAAAACTTTCTTAACAGTCTTTCGACCATTTGAAATTTGTTCCCTTCTTTTGTAAGGAAGTAATTGGGTAAGTGACCTTGTAAAATCCCCTTATGAACCCTCTATAATAACATGCAAGTCCCATGAAAGAGTGTATGTCCACCACATTAGCTGGAATAGGCCAATTCATAATGGTTTTTATTTTCTCTGGATCAACCGCTATACCCTCAAAGGATATAACGTGTCCTAGGTACTGAATCTGATCTTTATAGAAGCCACACTCGCTGAATTTAGCAAAAAGCTAATCTTCTCTTAAGGTTTGCAGTACTATGCAAAGGTGTTCTTTATGATCATCGATACTTCTGGAGTATACGATAATGTAATCAATGATTATAAGGATGAATTTATCCAATAAGAATGGAAATCTCCATTCATCATGCTCATGAAGGTTGTTGGGGAATTAGTAAGACCAAATGGCAAGATTACAAACTCATAGTGGCCATAGCAGGTTCTAAAAGCAGTCTTGAAGATAACTTCATCTTTAATCCGAATTTGGTGATATCCAGATCTTAAGTCAATCTTCAAAAATAACACTACTCCCTTAACCTGATCAAAGAGGTCATCAATCTGGGGTAAGGCGTACTTATTCTTTATGGTCAACTTATTTAGCTATCTGAAATCTATACACAACTATAGAGTACCACCCTTCTTCCTTATCAATAGAACTAGGGCTCCCCAAGGGGATACACTGGATTGGATATACCCTTTATCCGGCAACTCTTGCAGCTGGACTTTCAATTTAGTTAGCTCGGGAACACTCATTCTGTAGGGTCCCTTTGATACCGTTCTGCTCCAGGTTCTAGTTCTATGGTAAAGCCAGGGCTTCTCCTGGGTGGTAGTCCAAGGATATCTTCTAGAAACACATCCTTAAATTCTTGTATGACAGGTATTTCCTCTAAGGCTAAAACTTTATCTTTGGAGTTTGTAAATCCCATTTGAACTGCATAGATCTGACAACCCTTACAGATACATATAGCCAGTTGGTGGGATGTAACAAATAACAACTTCACTTCTATCTTGACTCCCTGAATCTCTATTCTAGTATCATCTTTAGACAGAAAATTAATGGTCTTATCTTTATAGTTTACTAAGGCCCACTTCTGCTCCAGCTAGTCCATGCCTATCAGGACATCATAAGAGCCTAATGGTAATATATTTAAATCTGTACCAATTTGTTGTTCTACTAATTTTATTTCACAACCCTCTACTTTTTCACAGACTTCTCTCTTTGCACCGGTAGCTAATTGAACCAACCAAGGGTTCTCAAATTTTGAACTTTTTAGATGACATTCATCAACTATTTTGGGACTGACATAGCTCAAACTAGCACCTGGATCTATTAAAATGGAAACAGGATGATTAGATATTTTACCTTCAAGTTCAACCATTGAAGGTTGATAATATGCTTGGTGATCTTCTAGCGCTGCATTGATTCAAGGTACGTTTCGGACCACGTCACCCACAGTAGAAGCTTCATGAATATTTGCAACAAGTTCTATTGTTCCTGTATGAAGACAATAATTGTAGTAATGGGGTTCCCTGCAACCCCAACACTGCAATGGTGGCTAGGGAACTTGACGGGTTTCTAATTTACTTAATGCCTTTATTTTGTCTTATATCGCTCTGAGGTCTGTACTTCTGTTGATTTCGATTAATAGGTCCATTTGGTACTTTGCGTCCTAAGAATCTAGTTCCCAGATTCCTCATATTCTTATTATTTGTAAAAAAAAATTGTCCCTTCTTACTTGGAAAATTCTTATGCACTTCACCTTTCTGTCTCATTTGCTAGTAGCAGATCCGAGCTTTCTAGACTACTTCATCCATTGTTTTTTGGTTGTCAAATTCTAGTTTCTCTTTCATGAAGGTAGGCAGGCTGCTGATAAAGCATTAGACCTTAGCCTTTTCTCCTCAAATATGAGGGACGTATCTTAATAGTGACTTGAGTTTAGTTATAAATTCATCCATACTTTGCTGTCCTAGTTTCATGTCATGAAACTCTTTTACTTTTTCGTCATAAAATCACTTAGTCAGATATCTATCCTTAAAATGCTTTTGGAATTGCTCCTAAGTAACCTATTGCTCATTGATTTCCTTGACTGTTTTAATTTCTTCCCACCACAGGGTGGCCTTGCCTTGCAACTGATAAATTTCTGGCCTTCCTCTCAAATTTTCATCATATTCATATATTTCAAAATATTTGTTCATATTAATAAGCCAGGCCTTCGCCGCTTCCTCCATTTCACCGTTATAGTTTGGTGGCTTCATATATTTGAATTCTCCCTGAAGTTATATATTCTATCTTTTTAATCTATTTTCGCTGGAACCATTATCTGACTCTTCCTCATTACTAGTTTGTCCCTCTTCTGATTCCTGATGTTGTTCTTGTTGTCTATGTGTTTCTGTTCTATTTTCTTCTCCTTGACTAGGGTCTGGATTCCTCTGATTCTGCCTATCTGATAAAATTTTCATAATTTTCTCTTGTTCCAGATATACTCTTTCATTGTCTGTATGTAGGTTCTGCATTTCTATTCTTAACTGCTGGACTGTTTCGAGTAAAGAAGCATTGGTGCCAACATTTGTTTCTCCCAATTGAACCCATACTTCTGGGTTACGTCCGGTGCTCCTATGTGCATCAGAATAATTTTTATATTTCGAAAGGCATTCAACCCATCCTCAGTGTAGCAACCCGAGGCTCTAATACCTATTGTAATGCCTATAATTCCAACTATTTAAATAGGACATATGAATATAATAAAAAATTATGAACAAAACCTATTATTAATTTTACCACAACCTAATACGTTGTTGCATTCTAGTTAAATCAAATATCAATACCATGCCATTAAGGTTTGGATTAAAATTACTTAATTAACGTGATTATGTTGGTTATTAAACCTGACTTGACATGTTGTACACAATGGTAATACCTGAACGATTTTCCGTATCTCATATTATTGTGTTGTGTTGACCCTTCATGGCTAATCCAGTCGGTCCATGGCTGGATGGCCGACAGCTGTTGGGACTCACTCTTATCACTTGCCCTCTGTTGCTCGAAGAACAAAGTGGGAAAGGCAATGGGTACAAGGCTTTGCCTAACTTTGAGGGTAAGCCCTTAAGACCTAGTGCTCACTTGGTTTCTTCACTCATTTGCTGGGCATGGCTCTGTAGGCTATGTTCCGGTCTTTTTAGTGAGATTCCTCTGCAACTCATCATTTCCCACCTGCTATGTGATGTGAAGAGCTTGCTGGGCATTCCCACTTATGAGCAAGCTTGCATTGGGGCCGTATACTATTGTTTCAAAATCGTTTATCAGGTAAGTCCTTATTGTAGCTTTGAACCTGAAGTTTATCTATGTTCGTCATCTAGATCACATCTTGCTTCACAGGTTTACACATCCTCGCAATGGCATTGTTCTAACGTGGCTTGGTTCATGCAGGTGTTGCGTCCATGATGGTGTCTGGAGTCTCTATCACAAAAACACCTCTGCTACAACTCCTCTCCCTTAGGTAAGTAATGAGGGTTTTCCTCTCATTTTTGGTGCATGTCTTCATATGCATAGCATTTTGGATTAAATGACTGTATGAAATATTTCACCCCATGTTTACGGTGTATGGTTTGCTCGAGCAGACAGTGGGCATGGTTACCAGATCTTCGCACAGCCTGGTTTCTACCAATGGCAAGCCTCCAAGTATGCAGGCTTTCCCTTGATTGCTGACATCTCTTCTTTCCCTAAATGAGGGTTCTGTTCTCAGAATAGGTTTTTTCCTCATTTTTTATTCCTAATCATGTTACGAGAAGTTCTTCGCACAGGTTCTATTCTTTTATTGGTGACACAGGTCAATAGCATCCACAAGTCTATCAAAATTGTACTACCAGCATCCATAATTTGTAATTTTGTCTTGTGGATGGAGCACCTTTTGCCTGTTCATCTTCTTGGAAAGGGCAGGATGTGATAGAATGGGAAGAACCATGTAAAGGATCAAAGAGAGTGACTTGGGATTTTTTCCTTTTATCACTTTTGGTAGGTTGGTGAATGGTTGCATTCTTGGAAGATTTAGTAAATGGGTTGGAAAGTACAATGGGTTTCCTGGAAACCTGAAGAACAAATGGAAGACATTGAATTGCAAGTGTAGAAGGTTGTGGTGCTGCCCATGCATAATGTACAATACATGAAGCAACTAATTGTAAGTGATAAGATACATTTGATTTAGGAGGTAGGGTAAATGAAGCAGTAGTCCAACCTTGAACAAAGAGTAGAGGGTGTGTTGAAATTATTTTTTTCCAACCATCATTTTCAGGAATAACGAGAGGAGTAGACGCTTTTGGTGGCACAGGGTTGCCAATGCTTGGTGCATGATGAATAGGGGGTTGTTGAGGTTGAGGCATAAGATGAGGGTTAGGTTGGTTTAGGAGGTGAAATACACCAGTCTAAAGCAACTTCCATGGCTCTTCTCAGTATGCACCAATATGAATTGACACTTTGGGCCTCCTATCCCTCCTAATTCCCAAATGTCCATCTTTATTCTCTCTCTCTTTAACTCTATTTATGTTGAGGAAGTTGACATTGAAAATGCATTTGCAAAAGTTACTCATAGGTAGTAAATAGTATGGAATTCATCATTAACAAATCAGTAAAGCATATGATTTTTAAAGAAGAAAAACTAACAATGGGGAATGCAATTATAAGGGGAAGGGACATGCATTGGTGGGTTGTCAATTTTTTTTTTTTGTGAAAACCAAAAGAATTCAAAAGACCACATTTTATTTTTCAAATAAGAACTAGAGGGACAAACATATAAATAAAATTCTGAGATCAAACAAATCTATAAGATAAATCATCTTTTGAAATTTATAGAGGAAGAGCCAAGGTGATCTTTCTATGTAGACATATAGGGTTTTTGTAAAACAAATGAAATTTTCTTTTGTTTTATTATGCTCACATAGCCAATGTAAAAAGGAATAGCAATTGTGGGAAACATATGACACATTTTCAACATAAAACGCAATTCGCGTGACGAACACCAAATTAATTTAAAAATGGGGATGTATAATCAAAATTCACATGTAACTACCTCATATGCTAGTGATCGAAACAATACTCATATGTATGCATTTGGTGAAGGTTTAACATAGTTATATGTAATGAAAATTTGCTTCAATAATAGTAATGAGGGTTTTATAAAAAATAATATTATTGGATAGAGCAAACAAATAAAACACCTTGTGCATGGCAACACCTGTGGGTTTTTCCCAAAACTATGTTGTCTCAAAGGCTCCCATGGATGAAAAGATTAAGCTATGTAATTAGCTTGTTAGGGTTTTGATAATTAAAATTTGTATAACGGGAACCTTTTAGTTTTAACTACGGTTTCACAAATCAAACTAATAATTTCCATGATTAATTAGCCTTTGAGCCAAGTTGACAATGAAAATAATGTATGTCATATTAAAAAGGCATTCAAAAACATATCGAGAATAAGAAATTCATTCTTTAAAGGCTTGGAAAGTTTGAAACTTGGGATCATAAACCTTGAGGTACTTCCCATAAGAATGTGCTTAATTTAAAGATGAAACCGAGAATTTCATGTTCCATGTGCCCTAGGAAATCCTCAAGGTATGTGCACCAGTAATGTGCAAGGTTTTGAAACATAACAAAATAAAAACAACCTACAAGAATTTATTTTCGGGCAGGTAGGGAAAGGTAAGTTCTTTTAAAGAGACGAGAGGAGCCTTTTTATTTTAATTTACTTGATAATTATTGAAAAATAGAATTGTGTTTCAGTGTTATGAAACCAACTCAAGAAAAGATAGAAAAGATATATTAACGCCTTAGAATTTAGCCTCTTCGAGGGGGCAACCTCCTTTACATTACATAAATGAACAATTCTTGGATGATACAAATGACAAAACATCCTTTCTATATATAGGAGTCTAAGGAGTCATAATATAACCCAGCCGACCTAACAATAATAATATTAAGCCACATAAATAACAATAAACGGATTCTATGGGGCACAATAATAACAATATTGGGGCAATAGGGGCACAACAATATTAATAAGGGGTACAACTACAATAGTAATGGGGTAATCACTCGTATTATAAGGATCCAAATAGGTGACTTGGGGAAAATAGTCATAACTTTTTGTCTGAGCATTGGAATGAAATTTTGTAAGAATGTACAGAAAGAGGACGAACTGTAGTTTCTTGTATATATCTTTTAGAGCCAAAAGACGAAACAGGGACTCATGGCACATCATACAAGTTCGCCCTACTGAACTAGTCCATAATCAGGTCATTGTGGGAGATTTCGCATAACTCTTCCTTGGAGAATCCAATTTGGATCAGATTGGTGGCATTGGAAGGAGGACACAGAGGGCTACTGCAAGTTACAATGTCAAAACTAGATGATTTGAATGTACAGAGATACATCAGAGGCAATATCGAGCTCCTACAAAGTGAAAAAAGGTGTGTAGATTCTTTTAAATTTTTGCTTAAGATTGGTTTGAAATTATTTTGAAGGAATTCAAAGGGCATAGTAGAGCATTATTATCGG
The DNA here is from genome assembly GCA_000404065.3 of Pinus taeda. Classification (NCBI taxonomy): domain Eukaryota; kingdom Viridiplantae; phylum Streptophyta; class Pinopsida; order Pinales; family Pinaceae; genus Pinus; species Pinus taeda. Next base: position 213,289 of record APFE030406347.1, read on the forward strand.
TAACTAATGCCCCGAGGAAAGAAAATTCAAACACCTAGTAAGGAACCTGAAAGCTCTAGCATGACTCATGAAGAAGAGGAAGAAATGCTACATGATATATCAAAATTACAAGACAAGTGCAACAAGTGTCACTTGCACAAAAAGCAACAAAATCTAAGATGGATGGTTTAAGGAAAGATGTAGAAGCTAAGATTGATGGTCTAAAGAAAGGCGTAGAAGCTAAAATTGATGGCATGGATGATAAGATGGAAGAATTTAAGATAAATATGAATAAGTTGCTACAAGAAATGGTCAATAAGGGTGAAAGGGTACTAAAGGAAACTCATGATGAGAACAAAAGAAATGTTAATCATGATTAAATAGACTCTAATGTTGGATCGAAGACTCACCATATTCCAAAAATCGATATGAGGAAGTTTGAT